>CAJNIZ010016668.1:168120-206137 GCA_905231905.1 Symbiodinium pilosum
CCATCCTATTGAATTTAATTCAAACCTAGGATCCGAGCCGAACCTGTTCCATCCTATTGAATTTAATTTAAACCTAGGATCCGAGCCGATCCTGATCCATCCTATTGAATGTAATTTGATTTAAACCTACGATCCGACCCGATCCTGATCCATCCTATTGACTGTAATTCAAACCTAGGATCCGAGCAGATCCTGATCCATCCTATTGAGTTTTATTCAAAACCGAAAAACATGGATTGTTTGGGGGTGCCCCCCCCCCCGCCATTAAGTAGGGACCCCTTTTTGTTTGGGGGGGGAGGCCCCCCCTACACAAATCAGGACCCGACTAATTCTCAAGTTGAAGGTCTGCTTTTCATAACGCGCACCAAATGGTGAAATGCTGTTTTAGAAGCCCGAATTGCACAGAGCCAGTCCAACAAGGGACAAGATGCATGATAGTGCGAAACCCAATATAGGCGGCATGTTCAGGACAAGGCATTGATCCGCACGAGCTCTTGACCGCGGCTCCGGGTTTAAAAGTCTACTTCGCTGTTTTATGGCCAAGCTGTTAGTCACAGTTTGGGGCTGCATTCGGCAGGGACTGCTCTGTGTCAAAAGATGTTACTCTACATTACCGGGCCTCCATTTGCAAAGCATCTACATCGCAGAACAGTGACATTAGGATTTCATATTGGGCCCAGTCAGTCATGGCCGTATACAGCAGACGCTGTTTGGGTCATGAAAGCAACCCCCCAAGCCCCTAACCTCGGACCTTCCGTGGGGTCAGAATCTGAGGCCAGACCCCAGATTCTACAGCCAGACCTTCAGCTTAGGGTATGAAATCCCATGGACCTCAGGACATGGGGTCCCCCAGCGAAGTGGAGGAGTCTGTGGCAAGTGGGGGCTGGCAAGCTTCAGGGCTTGTAGATGGGGGGAGGTGTAGATTTTGGGGATGCACTTTCTGGGAGGATGAGGGTGTCCTGAAGAGGACGCAGTCGGGTTTTGTTGGTTTGAGGCAGTCAGAGATTTGAAAACATAGTTCAGGGAGTTGGAGGTTGGGAGAACTCTTGTGGCTTGAAAGTCGCTGACCGCACGAAAAAGAAAAATCCTACATGCCGTCGATCATTCATACGCCCTAAGCTCCCCAAAATTCCTCGAGTGCAGGACTTCGTGCTGGACTTCCGCCGATCTGCGGCTCTCAACGTCTCTCGGCTGAAGGAGGCTTTGAGCACACAGCTCGAATGCTTGATTAAGGTCGCGCAACCCCGCAAAGGAGGAGCTTGGAAGCCTTAAACCTTATACCCCAAACTCCCAACTCCCTAGCCCACAGAAGAGAAGTGCGCCCCAAGCATAGGTCCTACACCAGCATCTATAAGCACCTAAGGAGAACATGGATTATGCGTTGATGCCATGTTTGGGTCCAGTTGTTGGAACCTACCTTGAATGCGTAATGATTATGTCGACCTTGCATCCTAAAATGCTAAGCCCTGTCTGAAGGTTCTCCGCCAGCACTTGCGGTTGGCCGAGCTGGCAGCCGACCGCCGCAGGATGCGGCTGGATGCGTAAGGATGGGGCTAGGGGGTTTAGATGGGACCAAGGAGTTTGGGGTTTTGAGGATTTCGGCGTTTATGGGATTTTGGTTTTAGGGATCTAAGAGATCTGCAGCTTAGGGATTTAGGTTCCGCAGTTTCAGGGGCGAAGGATTTTTCATGTCCCTAAGGTCACGTAGATTCGATATTGGCGCGGATTGCCGTAAGAGCTCCTGCGTTGTGCATGTCATCCAGGTTACAAGCAGTCCGTTGGAAAAGGGAAGATGTAAGGTGTATGGGACTGGAGTTGAGAGATTAGGGTTTGGAAACCTTTTGGAATTTTGGGGTCTAGCAGTCTGGGGAGAGCAGTCTGGGAGTTAGGGTTTGGGATGTCAGGACCTGTTTGAATGTTCCTTGATTGAAGACCTGGATCCCTGTGTCGCTCCTGTATTCTGGAATCTGCTCTAGACTGGATAGGTACACACTCAAGGCAGGGGCAGTTTATATCCTGTTCTCCTTGATCGTTACTGCTAGGGACTGGCCCTTGGACGGGATACGCGTTTTGGAAGAAATGTTCTCCTTCAATTAAAGCAGGATCTTCGTTTGTAGTCTTACTTTGGTGCTTGTTCTTTAGGCACCTGTGATGAGTGCGTATGGGAAAGGCGAAGCTTCAAGGGTAGGAATGTCAAGTCTTATGAGTTGCTGTCAGTAGTGAGCAGATCTGGGAGCAGAGATATCGCAGGTTGCGGAACACAGCCCCCAAAATAATGCCACCTCCATTCTGGGCGCGTCGAATCTGCCAAATGAACCGGAGGTCGGGGGCTCCCAAACCCAGATGTGGTCCCAACCCTGAATCTCTCTGTTGGTTCCTCAACCCACCACTCCTCAAACTTCGAAGTCTGCATAACCAAGCCCCATCTGTGGCAAGACTGGATACTTGTCCGCGAAGGATTCCCACTCAGAACAAGGTGCCAGGTTAGAACAGAATCCCAAAGAAGTAGTTTCCATTTTCTTTCCAGTCCTTCATTGCCAACTACCAACCGCAGAGCTTCAGGTTCGAGCATGAGTTGATCTTCACCGCCGGCCCTGGCTACCTTTGCAACGTCACAGTTCTCAGGCTCGGCTTGCAGGAGCGTAATCCCCTCCACTCCACTAGTATTGAATGTGCCCGTGTGGTCTGCTCTGATACATTAGGATATTGGATATATAGAGGGGGTCATGTGAGGGCAGCGGGGACTCGCCAACTGGCATGTGTCTTACACCTGGCCAACTACATTAAACCCTTATATAGCTTATAATAGCAACAGTACGATATACCAAGAACCCTATGCTTGTCAAATAGGCCCTACGTTGGTTTCATCCTTGCGCCCTTACCCTGCTAGTACAGGGGGCTAAATAAACAGCTATGGCAGTGATAGAACTAGATTTCTTGTTTAGCAATTGTATCGGATTAGACAAAAATGTCTGGCATGATATTGGTAAAACTTGTCTCCTGGCATTGAATGCTCCGTTTTGAAAACCTTTGAAGATAGTCTTCCTTCACTGAACCACCCAAAGACACTGCGCAATTTGATTGCAGATCATGTTGAACTTCAGGGGGGTGGAGGGGTGTTCAACGCTATAGGGAAGGGCTTTGGAAGCGGCAGGGAGGCTGTCTGCCTGTGCACAAGACTTCGGGAATCCTTTGTCCCGCAAGGGGACCTACACTTTGGAGTGTTTTCATTTCCCCTACTGCTAAGCACTGCCTACCTCTGGCGCCAACCGCTAGATACTCCCATTCACCCAAGTATATTGGGTAACGTGTTTATGATTAGAAGGTGGGTGGGCAGAGCAGATTACGGGTCTCCCTGCCAGATGCGCTGTGCGGGCGCTGGAGCACTGGCTGGATGATCTGGATGGCTCCTACTTCGAGGTTAGGGATCAAGCTTGGTAATGTAAGGATGGGGATGGGGGCTTTAGGGTCTAGTAATTTTGAGGTTTGGGGGTTCAGGGCACAGGCCTTTAACCAAATTTGCTGTGGGCTTAGAGGACCTGCTAGGATTTCAGTTACTTGCTTGGGTTTGGGTTTGGTTCACAACTTTGGAGAGATGGGCCCTCCACCGAGTAGCTCTATGGGCCATGCTTGTCGGTTGTTCCTATCAAGATGGAACATGATCCTGGTTCCTGAACCTTTGAGCTGTTTGTAATGGACAGCCAAAACGCTTGCATCGAGAATCAAGCGAGAGACCCTCAGGGGTGTGGCAAGTTCCCCTGCCCAAAACGTTGAACTCCAGGTGGCACAACTAGGACTACAAAGTGCTGCGCGAGGATGCTCCAAACGAAGACGCTTACAATTACCCCTATTCTACCAACCTCCAAAGAACCACAGAAGCGTGGCAGGATTTCGAGTGTGATGGAGGACGCCGGCAGCTTTACTCGGAGGCCAGAGTTGAGCTGAGCAGCGAATATCCTCCCCGAAGCCAACACGGACCTCCAACAGCCTCTTTTTGTGCGACGGTAGCACTTGATAGGTTTTGGGGAGGGTAACCCTCCCCCACCCTATACTCCAACGAATATTGGTACTACATTAGGAATATTTTCTATGGGCTGAGACGGCTTCCCCAATGTGATGGAATACGCCGGTATACCTACCGCGTGGCAAGAACTAACACCCACGAGTTGCCGTTGAAACATGCATCTTCCAGTTTCCTGCTGTCTACCACTCGGGAAGCATGCATGCATGAGTATTGTCTTGTTGTTGCTGCTGTTGCCATTGTTATCATTTTCTGATATCAAGCTTGTTGCTATTATTATCATTTCTGATATTAAGCTTATGGTTGAAGAGTGTGAGGGTTCCGTATGACTGGCTTACTGAACAGGATCCATTCTTCTCCTTCGGCTGACCAAATGTATCACACGGGGGAAAACACTGTACCGACCTTCCCCCGGCAACGTCAGCGCGTCACATGGGCGCCACTCCGCAATACTGTAGAAACTTTTGCGTAAAACACTTGGTATAGCGGAAGTATGATATATCCCAAAACCCTACTGTAATTAATCAGGCTGCTACAACTGCCCCTACCAAGTCCTGATTCCTGTTGTTGCTAATAGGGTGCCCCGACTGAAACCTTGCCTGCAACCAGCCAGGAATGGGATGCTGTGGTATTGTACTCTGAGCTCTCAGAGGCAAAGCGTGGTTTCCTACCGAGGGGATTTCACCGAGCACTGTGCCGGTTTTGGGGATGAGCTTAGCGCCGAGGAATTTGCTGCAGGGCTTCCGCAGGAAGACTCACAGTCACGGAAGTAGAGCCCACTAGGTGCAGATGCCTTGCTTTTTATCCGCAAGGAGCTGTTGTTCTTGTGTAGCCATTTCGTGCAGTCAAGCCACACGTGCAGCATCGTTGGACCATCGTATGATCAGCAATGAAGGATGGAATCTCTGTAAACGGTTTTGTCATATGGTAATCCCCAGCTGGTTCGGGGTGTGGGTCTTTGTGCCTGCTGAGCACCAGCTATGATACGATCTAGCAATCTAGCAGCAAATGAATGAAAATGAGAAAGATCTCCACCCCGACCCCACCCTGAGGCTTGAATGCCAGAAGGCCAAAACGGGGAAACAGAAAGTAGCCGAAAGAGCCCGCAACAATGTTTCTGTGAAGAGCTGATAGTTCCTTATAAAGCTGTACTGGATGCGGCCCTGACATCTAGGAGAGCCCTAGTGTAAACTCTTTCGGGTACAGCAGGGTTCATTGGCTTAGAAATTGCGGATTTCATTTTAGGATTTAGCCTTCCATCAGAGCAATGACGGTGCAAGCGATGTCCGTGCAGCCTGCGCCGGGCGAGGAAGCTCACACGAAGCCGCGCTTGAACTGCAGAATCTTGCTGCAACCTTGAACTGAAAGCACTCAATCCCAAAGCATAGACAGTTAATGCAGAAGCTTCTGAGCACATCCTCCCGGAGGGTGCCCCAATGTCAAGAAACACGTATTGGCTTGGTGTGCAGGAATATAATTTAAGTAACCACATTATGGTTATGTAGCCAACAATGGGGTTTCCTCATTTTAGTATCTTACAGAAGTTTCTTCACAGCAGCCCAGCAAATGTGAGGAACCATGCTGGTGTTGGGGTCCATGAACCTCATCGACTGCATCAACGCCAACCTTCTCACTCCATACGTGGACCTGATGGTCTCGACATTCTTGAACAAGATTCTTGGCAGACTGGCGAACACTGGGGTTTCTCAATATACTGAAGGGGCGTGAAAAAACTTGCAGATTGGAACCCTAAGCCTCAACCTAAAATCTAAACCCTATGCCCACCTGACGCAAGAGAACCGCTTTTGAAAGAAGGAGCCCGGAGAGCCCGGAAGTGGCCCACGTGGTGACTTTGTTGATTGGGCTCCTCCGCTTCAAGCATGTGTCAGGGTTCTGGGTTTCCGGCTTGAGGCGGAGGTATGGAGGATTCAGGCTTCAGGTGTACAATGTGGGTTAAAAGCTTCAAGATTTTCACTTTCGGCTTGGGAGGAAGCACAACTTTGCTTTCCACTCCGACCTGCCTGTGATCATGCATCATTCCTGGGCTTCGCATACATGCAGGCCTGAAATCAAGCTTCGGATGTCTACCAGGCTTCGAAGAGACAGCCTTTAGCGATGCCCCATACTAGCGGCACGAAAAAGGTAAGTAAACTGATAGCTAGGGAGATCCCATTTAACACCGGTTAGAACCGTTATAGCGACTTATCAGACAGTAGGAATATTCACTCAAAACGTTGATGCTCGGGTTGTTCCTTACTGATATCCCTGCATTGAAGCCCCATCACAGTGCACCCCTGAAACCAACAAAGCGTCAAGCTGGGACGCTTCGATTTCCATTGGGAGCTCTTTCAAAACAACCTACTATACACAATCCTGAATAGAGATCCCTGCATGCCCTCTAGAATCACTTCCGTGGTTCATGTGTACTTGCAAGTGGCCTATAACTTGGACTACTATGGTGTTACAACGTCATCTAAGCAGTTTCAGAAAACCCCCCCGCAGGAACCCTCACCCTAAACCCTGGGGCCATGCAATCCTGAAAAGGAATCCCTACTTCTATCCCCCTGGTACAGTACTGCATGGTGCCTAACAGGGAATGAGGAAGCAGATCCTTATAGGAGCCCCTATAGCTAATTCCTTCATTCGCTATTCGCTACCAAGACCAGGGAGACTATCCATGTCAGGCTGTATCCGCTCACAGAGGCCATGGTGTCACCCTTCTGGGGCATGCCACTTGCCGGTGGCTGTAGGGTTTTGCGGTGTATGCTTTAAGGGCTTGCGGTTTAGAATTCACAGGTTCGGGGTCTATCATTGAAGGTCTCTGGGTCAACTCCAGCTTGAGGAGTTCTTCAGAGTTTGGATCTCTTTTGCAAGGTCCGTATGATTCGGAATATAATGATCGTTTTGGATCCCTGCGCTGGATCCTCATTTGCGACAGTCCCGTGTCCCATTAGAAGTCAAGTGTACTTAGCACGAATAGGTGGAATAGATGAACCAGTGCAACTCATGGAAACATGAAGAAAAAGTGAAGAATTACGACGGCGAGTGCGCGCGGTGTGCGGGTCTGTGCGCACTCATTTTTGAGGACCAGAACCCCAAACCATGTAGCAAAGAAATCCTCAAACTGCGAGCATACGGCTCTTCAATCCTAGACCGTTCTCGTCACAACCATCTGCACAGCCTTTTGCTTCTGCGTGGAGTGCCTTACAGAGCATGTGACCGAACCTGTTGCGGACCCCCAGCAACATTCAATGGTTTCTTGCCAAGAAAGATCACCGGGTGCCTCGTAGGGAATGAGGGAACGGAGTCCCAGATTCCTTACCTGGCTGCTTATGTGTAATAGCCTTCAGTGTTTCATCTCATGTCAGATGAAGTAAGCACCAGAGAGAGAGAGAGAGAGTCGAAATCCCTAGACGTAGACCTAGTCTCGAGCCCAATGATCTCGTGTCACGCACCAGGAAAGCCCGTAAGCCCTGCTGGAAAATGCTATCACGGTAACCCTTCTCATCTGATTCCCTGATGGCCTTTGTACTACCTTGGGCCCGGCCCCACGACGTCAAACGCAGGCTACAGGGTGCCATCCAGAACTTTGAAGCAATCATGCGGACAGTCATGGCAATTAGCAGGCTTGGCCCGTAATAGGCGCGGTGTAGGATCTGCGAACAGGGCAGGTGCAGATGCTTGGTTTCTATGCCATGTAGATTACCACTTCTTTCCTTACTTTAGGGAATCGAATCTAGCCAACCCTTAGCCCTAGACTCTTACGACCAAAAATTATATTATCCACCTGGCCGTTCAGGTTTGCCGACCGTGCTGGCAGGAGGCCGTCATACGAAGAACCCCACACCAGCGGATTTCTCAATACAATCCCTATGGAAGCCGGTTATATCCACATACACTTCTGGGGCCTTGCGGGAGTCTGTGAAGATGATCTGCATGTGGTCCCTGGCAGTGGCCGCTGCAATCCCGTAATGATCACCACTGCATGCCTAGCAGTGGCCGTCCAAAACCTTGCTAAGAAAGTCTAGAGTCAAAGAGAGTGGCTAGGGTTTACATGCGCAGTGGCTCCTGCTACACCACCGCATACGTTGAATCTCTAGCCGCCAGCCCCTGCACCTTCCCCGCCCTAAACCCCAAACCCTGAAACCCCCTCTCTCCCTGAGAGAGCGGAGGCCTTGCCTCCTTGTGGGTCTCGGCGCTTCAGCAGTCGCGTCTAGGTTATTGTTGCGGACGTTTTAAGTGTTCAGGATTTGTATAGGGTTTAAGGCTCGGGGCTTGGATTTCAGGCCCGGTTCCTCAAAATTGGATTCTGAGGATGTACGGGAATGCAAGATGAGCATGCGGTACGTGCTGGGCTGTGCAGGGTGGAGGTCAGAAGAGGAAACCCTGGCATGTTCTTGGTATTGTCCGGCTTTGTTTTAGGGTTTCTCAAAATTGTGCCTCTAGAATCTCGATCGCATCCCGAAATTGATAACTCCTTAACAATTTGTCCCACAGGGCCTCTTAGAGCTCCAATTTGTGACGCCTCTAGCTATCCCTACCTTATTCTTTGGCACGAGTTGTTCAACGCCAGCCCAGGTTCCGATCATCTTCGGCATGGGGCAGTCGCTGCCGGCAACAAGGATGGACTTGACCTCTCTACCCTCGCCTCAACTAACGTGGAACCCCATATAGGTCCGTTTCAAGGCTCAACAAGTCTACAAACAGCCCGTTTCAAGGTTCCAGGTCATTTTCCGTGGAGGATATAGGGTCGAGTTGGTGATTAGGCCCAGGATTTAGATTCAGGTTGCCTGGTAGGGCAAACCTCAGGAAAAGGGCTTACTTGCCCTAAGCGCTTTAAAAGAAGAATAGTCACCAGGCGTCACCCCATTGGTGGCTTGTAGAGAACATGGTTAAACAACTTGCCTTGTTTCATAGTCTGAAATTGCTGTAAATATGGCAGATGAAAGGGGCCTACCCCGGGCTCCATGTCCGCTTGGGGAGAGAAAGGTTGAAAAAACATGTGGCAAAGCCTGCAGTCTTTGCTGAATGCGGAGGGTACTGAATTTGAGGTTTACAGTCTAGGGCCCATGTTATACAGTTGACCATGAAACGAAGCATGGAAGGCGGGCAACTGTAGGGAGGGTGGCTTCTTTTGCATAGCTGCTTGCATTAGACCTCTGCGCATTGCAGGGGTGGT
This sequence comes from Symbiodinium pilosum, assembly GCA_905231905.1. Taxonomy (NCBI): domain Eukaryota; class Dinophyceae; order Suessiales; family Symbiodiniaceae; genus Symbiodinium; species Symbiodinium pilosum. The sequence goes on from CAJNIZ010016668.1 coordinate 177,321, forward strand.
ATAGAGTGTCAATGCTGTCCGCCTTCCGACTTGCGATTGCCTGTTTTGGGGTACGGTAGATTTGCAGTCATAGTAGACGATGAGCACAGCGAATGCTTTTATATTGGTGAGAGCATGTCAATAATATGATCATCGTTCTTTGAACAAGGTCCTATCAGAGCAGGGGCTGCTGTTAATGATAGCTGCCTCTGTAAAACTGTTCCCGAAAATCAGCGATGTTCTGGAAGTCTTCGAGGGAACGACGAAGCAGCAAGAGTCTCTTTCTCGGCTCCTCATTCAATCGCCGTATCACCATGAGCCGACCTGAATGTTCCCGTCAAATCCCAATAGTTTCAGGTGCAGAGTTTAGGGTTGAGGGCCCTGATCCCTTGGCCTCAAAATGGGCCGGGATTCTGGATCCTTTACTATTCCTAAACCATAAACCAATGTCCTCACCCTACACCTGGACCCCTGAAACACTTTGAAGAGCACACAGGCTCCCATGAACTGAAGCTTTAACATCAAGTTAGCTAAGCACTTCTACCATGATTGAGCCGAGGCAGTTTTTGCAGCACGCGCCCTTGATGCCTTCTTCTGCGGAAATACGGGCGTTACCCGCACCTACCTGGGGGAAATCGTGGACTCAAGCAGCTCATCTACAACTTAGTCAGTTTGGAGTGTACGAACTTCCCACCTTCAGCTTCAGCAGGCACGTGCATAAAGATTTTCCACCGCATAGGGTTTTCAGGTAAGACGTGCTTTGCAGCCGACTTTCAATGCGCCTGCTGCCACTGCAAGGCCCCAATAGAAAAGCTTTCGGATGTAGTCGTGGGCCAGGAACACCCTTGAACAGGCCACATTCTGCCTAAGAATGCTCTGGATGTGTGAAGCCCCTGTACTGCTGAAGTGTCATGAGGCAATGAAGCGAAGGGCTTCGCTATCCTGGGCAATTGCCTCCTGGCGAGGAAAGTCTTGAAGTTCTGGGGGGTCTTCCAGTAGCGCGCATCTCACAACCCGGCCTTACCCCGAGCGCGAGCTCCTCTGAGTGCATTTCCTTAATCCCACTTCCAACAGTCTGGAAGACATGGCAGGTCTCGGACATGGATGGGCCTAACCTTATCAGCGAGATATCTTCGTTCCTCAAGCCCCTAAGCCTGAAGGTTTCTCCTTGGGCCTCATTATCGGTCCTGTGCTGGGCGGGTCTCTGGTCTTCCCTGCACGCTGGGCACCCGGCATCTTTGCAGGCTACAGGGGATCCTGGAAATTGTACCTCTCACGTCTGGAGGTTTTACCACTATGAACGACCCAGGGGCCGCAAAAATCCAATCTCTGAACCTCCACGGCCTTGCTTGGCTTGGGTTCGGATATTGCCCAATGTATCACATATTATCCGTATACCCCTCCAAGACCCATTCACAAGATAGGCCACTGCAGTCTTGCTTTTCTAGTTCACGAACCCGCGGCCTGACAGGGACAATCTTCGACGCTCACCCTTTTCTTCTGCCAAATCTCGCCTATGCACTTTTTGCGGCAAGCGTCTGGGTGGTCGGCGCATTGCTCCTGGGCCAAGTTTTGCCCGAACCCTGGTCCCAAAATGAGCTACTACACGGACTATCAAATATAAAAGGTAAAGGGAAAAACGCGCGCATCAGGGTTTAAGGCTGCGCCCCTTCCTACCTAAACCCCTAAGCCCTAAGCCAAAGGTTCCTTGAAGAGACGTTGCCTCGAGAACAGCGTTGCTTTCGGCGACGTGCCGAAGCAGACCCTTGCCTTGAAGAGAAGAATGCCGAGTGAAGAGAAAAATGTTTTGGATTCTGGGTACGCTTTCTCTATGTTGCCTGGTAGGGAATGGAGGAAAAAAGATCCCTACACTGTATTTCTTGTTGCCTTGCTAGCCACCAGCAAGTAGAAGTCTTCGGACGGGGCAGATCGGGACATAGGGCCCTCCCTTGCCGGTCAGAAAAGCCTGGATGCAAAACTTGGAGGCTTTGGGTTGTGTGCTCCAACGGTTATGTGTTGCGGCCCAAGGTCTACCTGCAGGAACGTGGCAGATAGAGGCAATGCAACAATAACAAGGCTTTCTTGGCTCTTTGGCCTTTGGACCCTATGTATATATATATATATGTATTTTTACACTGCAGCGGGAGGGTCAGGCTTCAAGGCTGCTGTGGCTTGGTATTTTTCCCAAAGGGACGAAGGGGTCAGCGTTTGGGGCAGACATGTTCCACGATTCCAGGTTCAAGGCAGAGATTCCCGGATCCGCCTGGAAGCCTGATAGGCGAAAATCCCTATACCTGAGCCCAGGAAGGGGCGTCAGACGCCACGTCCTCTGGAGCTGTGAGCAGCAGATGCTGCCCATGGGCAACGCTTCAAACGATGATAGGCTTGGGCGCAGGATGGCTCAAAATTGCAGTTCTGCTTTGGTGCAACAATGAGGCTTACATTGTTTTCAATCGAGCCATGCAGAGTGACAGTCCCTTTCCCCAGGTAATAAGCATTCCGCAAACCCTGAGATCTTGCATGTTGAAGGGTCGGGCAAATTTATTCTATTGAGGTATCTACAGGGGTGGGCAGGTGTTTAACAAAAGGGGAGGTGGTTCATTTCGATGAAAACCCAGCTACCCGAGTAATGTAAAGGCTTAGATAATGATTCATGTGTCCCCTTATCGCCCTTGCATGACGGAAATAGAAGCCGACGCTTTGAAGATCTAATCCAAAAACAAACTACATGTGAACCCCTTGGGCATGTTGGAGCCTACGATGACTGACTCGCAAAGCTGTATTAGCTAAACATATTCAGAAGTCTGAGCGGACTGTAGCAAAAGTGTCACAAGAGCGGCTCCGCAGGGTACTGGACTATGTCCGGCGGCGTAGCAGCAACCAGACAACTGCTGATCGTGGTTCTGTCCTACGGCCGTGACGTCGACGGCTTTGCTTTCGGCCCCCATCAGCTGCTTGCTTGCCCCTCAATATTTCTAAGACAGGGGCCTATGTGATTTAGAATTATTTCGCGGGCTCAGGGTGGATTATCAGACATGCAACCAAAAGGGTAGCAAAGAATATTAGCTTCTGCCCGTATATTCACTGGGGCAGGGTGTTCCAGTTCCTGTCTGAAACAAGCCCTGTCAGCTGCCAGTCCTTTGTTTCATGCACCCTTCTATGCATAGTCCTCATCCTGAAGTGATGCCATTACTGGCTTGATCAGAGAGACGGACATGAGCAAATAGCCTGCAGGGAGTGGAGTGTTTCTTCTTCAGATTCCTCCAGATCGCAAGACTGAACGATTTCAATCCGAAAGACCCCCAGACCTGAAAGAACTGCAACTGCAAGCTGATTCCAGTGCAAGCCCCTATAAACTAGAAATCAAAGCCCTCAATTTCTGCAAGCTCCCGATTGTCCAGCTATATTATGTTCCATCTTAAACCTCCAAACCATAGATTCGCACCATTCCCACCTGATTCATTTTGGGTAGAGTAGAATCCTTTACAAAACAACCTAACAAGCCCCCAGAGGAACTAGATAGGAGTCCCTGAGTAGACTCTAACCCCCATGCAAAATTAACTACGAGGCTTGGAGTCTTGCAGAACATTGGCGCTGTGGGACTGATTGTTTGTCAGAGCATCCTTTACCCTCGGATGCTTGCTTGGTTGTGTCAAGCCGCAGTTGCCGAGAAATCAGGGGCCTTATTTTTGGGTCCTTAGATTGCAAATCCGAGATGTGGCGGGTTCAATCCTGGAGAAACCGCTCAAATAAGAGTCTGTTTGCAAACCGCCTTGAATACTCTGGTGGATGGAGGAGGTCTTTTTCACCAGGTGATGCGCCTTCTACGCCATGATTGGAGTAGTTTGGGTTATCACAACGCTACTAAGTAATAAGTAACACCAGGTCCAGACGACCCCAGCTGCTCCTTGCAACATTCTCAGCGTTGGTGGCTTCTTGTTGAGCTTATTCTGACAGCCCATATCAGGCTTCTTTGAAAGGAAAGATGTCTCAAGGTTGCTCTTCTTGAGTTCTTGTCCAATGCAAGGCGCTGCTCTACTTAGATTCTTAGACGCACACTTAACCTTGAACAAACGATTTCAAGCCCAAAGCTTCTGCACCCTACGGCCCTGTGTCTTGTCAACCAAATCTCAACTAACTGGTGCCGATTAGGTAATGAGGGCACGGATCCATGTAGTACTCCCCATATAATCCTTTGCTGTAGTCCCCTTAAACCAGTCCCCAATTCCTTTCTACGTACCAGGGCGATCTTGTATCCTCAAGTTGTAGCGGGCTAATTAGAAAAGAAAGGATGGCGAAGCGATTGGGCTTCCTCCCTACATACCTGATCCTTGGATGGATGGACTTCTCTGAGGCGTGTCCGGTTTGGTGTTCTTGAGTCGGGGTGTAGGAGAACTTGCGCTGAACTAAGACGGGCTACTGACAACGGCTTCCTTCTACAACCAAAGCCCCAAATCTAGAATTCTAAATCCCCAACCTAGCCGTTGGAACACCATTCTAGCATAAAAACCTCTCATGTGCTAGATGCCAGACTTAAACATGAAAACCGTAAATCCTGGACCCGTGATCCTGAACTCCATACACTGAAGCCCGAACTTCCTACAAATGAATACTCCGGTTGTAGTATGTCGTGGCATATTTGGAATTCATGGTTGGGGGTGGTGGGAGATGTTATTGCTGGGGAAGAGAATTAGCTCCAAGTTCTCAACGCTCCAATAGGTAAAAGAGCCAAGGGTCTGCCTCCTTAAGCTCTAAACCCTAGACACTAGAAACCCTGAGCCCCAAACCCTAGGCCCTAAACCCCAAACCCTGAACTCAAAAGCCTAAACCCCAAACATCTGCCAAGGATTGGTTTTACTTTCCTCTGTACCTGCTTCAACTTGCTGCCTTTGATCGGCCTTTTTGCAGACCCTGTGCCTCGGAGGGGCATGGGAGGAAGGATGTTTAGAGTACAGGGCTTTGGGTTTAGGATCTAGGGTTTGGTGTTGGGTTAAGGACTTGGGATTAGGATCTAGGGCATAGGGTTTAGGGTGTTGGGTTGAGGCCATAGTGTTTAGGATTTAGGGTTCCGGGTTTGGGTATGCAGTTCATCGGCTTAGCAAGGAAGTTTACCTACTGTTTCTTTTGCTTCGAACACAGCCCTCAAGCCCTGTGAAGTCGGAACCTTATTTGCCCTTGCAGCAGCAGAGTCCGCACCATACCTCTCACCACTAGCAGCAACAAACACAAAACCCAATCCGCACCTAGCAAACGCTAGCCCCAAGGTGACTGGCATGTAGGCTTTCACTATGAGTATATGCGAGGTCTAGACAAATTACTGTTGTCCCAACCCTGAACCTGCCCGTCCAATCATTTTCACTGCGCTCCGCAGAAAAAGGCCTGCGGCCCAATAAGACATCATTAGTATGTGCGCATCTAGAATTGTCGGAGCAGAAGAGTGCCTTGAATCCGTTCGCCAAGGAGCGGTATGGCAAGTGGAGATGGCTACCTTTGGGCGCAGCCTTCTTGCGCATACCTCAGTGACGTGATTCACTTCCTTTTTGGGTTGAATCCTTGATGTTCAAGCAGCGCAGTCGATATGAAGAGACCACACAAGACCCACTCCTCGGCTACCTGGCCCCATGCAGTCTTCCGCAATAAAGTAGCTGGACTCTAGCCTTAGCCTGTAGACTCGCATCAGGTTTCATACTGGGGCTACGGCGCTGACATTTCCGACTGCCTTTGCCTTCGTGAACAGGGCCTCAGTCGCTGAGTTGTGTTTGGCAAAAGGTCAATGGTTTAGGAGGCCCGGTTCTACTGCTGATATAGAATCCTGCATGACCCCATATGGTCATCGGCAAGAGTCTGGAATTGTGGTAGTATAGCAGACTCAAGTTCAGACAAGGCTAGTCCATCGACTGAAGGATGCTCTGGAAGAGGTGCTTCAGTTGGCGGACAGATGTTGCTGTTGATGCTTCTCAGCTTGGGTGGCATCATCATCCTCACCTGCCACTAAGATCCCTGATCCAAAAAAGGCTGGGACGCCGAACCGCGGGGCCATCAACGGCTACACAGCCTCTGGGGGGGCACTGTCGCGGGCCATGTTTCCACCTCTGGCCGCCTTGATCTTGGGTCGTTGCTTTGCTTCTGTTCCGGATCATTGTTGGCTACTGTTGTTCATACTTCTTCTGCAGGAACCCAAGAAGGAGTCATTGGCGGCTGTAACTTTAGTTCTCCTCATATTACAAGCTGGGAAGGCATATCATAAGCCCAAGGTTTTCAAAGAAGAAGAAGAAGAACAGCTACAAGAATATTGGGAAAACTAATCAGACTGAACATTTGTACTGTTATCATTATGCGCAGTTTTGGCACTGGGGTTAGTATAACTATTATTATTAGGACAACTTTTCGTGATGGTGCTATTACCACAGGAAGATACCAGTCTCGAGTTCATTGCTCAGAGTTGCGTAAGAGGGGTTCTCCACGGAACATGGGGAGATAGAGCGGTGTTGTGCTTTCTGTCTCAATGAAATCTACTCACACATGGGTGCAATGAGTGTCCTATGAGGATGTACTCTGCTCGGCCCCTTCGGGCGGTACATCCCCTTCTACGTGGTGACCCTGGTGATGATCATGGGCCTGCTGCTCGCCTGGCCCGGGATGCGCAAGATGGACAAGAAAGTGAGACTTGGATTGCCCTGAGCGTGTTTCAGAGGAGAACATGGTAGGTATCATAAGTATACCAAGGCCCCAAGAGTAGGGTAAACCCTGGAAAAAATCCTGGTCGTTAGTAAGGAATGAACGAATGGTTAGATGGTTCATTTCTAGAGACCACTTTCTGAATTTTCTGCTCCTGTTCCCTGCTAGATCAAGGATTGGTGGGGCTCAACCGCGGCCGCCAGCACCCGCAAGCGAGGAAGACGAGCGTCGAGAGTCGCGTCAAGAACCCCTCATCGAGACTGGGGCAGTTGGTATACTGTTTCTTTGGAGTAATGCCCTATTCTGGATGTTAATTTTACAGTCAGGTGCCTAAGTATATACATGTGTAAATCTACAGGTGTGTACACATGCTACAAGGCACGTGTTACCTTTCACCGAGCCTTCAAAGATGGGAAATAGAAGTCCAGGAGCCCTGCTTCTGCGGTTCTATGCAGGTTTTTAGGGGTCATGCAGCTCTCCCCTTCAGAATACCTCCTCAAATAAGTGGCTGCAAGCTTGGCTTTTGATTCATGGGAAGCTGCTGCTCCTGCTTTGCTGCTGTTCCCCAAAAGCTTGAGCTAGTACAGGTTTCTGATTTCTTCCATTTAGTGCTAGCTGCAGGCCTCGACCGCTCAGCATTTGTCTGCCTGTGCCTTCGTGCAATTTCACCCTCTTGCTTTCGGGCTTCTTTGGCTGTGCTATGTTGTGCTCAAAGAGCCCAATACCTTAACCAAGGAATCTTCCCTAAACACTACTAGGGTCCACAACACGATGTAGGTTGTCTTCCTGAATTAACGGATGCCGCGCCTCCCCAAATCCTACACGCGAACCACGCATTACTCCTTTTTGAACCCGCCATACGAGCCATGTTAGTGTCCAAAGCTAGCTGAGGAGGGCTCGAGCCATGCGCAAATTAGCCATCGACTAGAGGATTTCAAGTCTGTGTATGGTGTAAGGCATCTATAGGATTTAGAGCAACCTTAGGGTTTACATTTATACATTTATAGGACTTAAGCTCTGTGATTTGTCCCCCCCGCCACTGCATTGCAAGCCTTCCTGGAAGCCACATTGTTTGAATCACAAGCCTTGCTCCATCCACCGCATAACAGGGATGCGAGGGAGGGGGCAATAGCGCTGGAGCGCCCGGACACCTCCACGGTAATGTAGCATGGCTGTGAGCAGCGCAGTCCCGCGACTCAAGTGTGAACGTGTCGGCACCTCTGCACCAAAGCGAGCGCGCAAACAAAAACCTTTTTCAAAGGGCTGCTACTATAGGGTTCTGGCCTTTCTAGCTTTCGCTAGGAGTGTTCAGCAATAGAGTCCCAACTTGCAGAACTAGCCCCAAGATTGATTCCTTATTCCCTCGGAGAGGGGAGCCCAGATTGTTGCAACCGCCCCATGCCCACCTCTTCTGGCCCAGGAAGGAGGCGAGCAGAGCGCTCCGCGCAGGTAACCGTCGTTGGTCGCTTTCCCTGGGGGTTGGCCTTTGTCCAGGAAGCTTGCATTCGGGGATTTCCACGACGTGCACTCCTTTTTTGGAAATCGAACCCGAGCCTATCTTGTATGAATGTCAGTCAGATGGGAGAAGCTGAGCTTTTGCATTGCCTTGGACAGGTGTTGCGTTTCACGGTACCTGTCGTGCAGTGGATGTAGGCTCTTGCATAGTGTTCTCGGGCCCTGTGAGAATGAAGAGAGCATGTTCAACAACAGTTGAGTTGGCAGGAACATTCCAACAAATGGCCGAATTTGCTGAACTTGCTTCGCATGGTTTCAGTTCTTGTTCCCAGCAAAGTCTCGGACCGTGCCCTTCCTCGACAAAGGGAGAAGGTGTGCACAAGAGATGGCGGCGCTCAGAAAATGCCACATTTACGAGAGGTACGGGGAATTTGATTCAGGTTTGCGCGACAGCATGCACATGGGGTGTTCCCATGTAACAAGATTTCTTACTAAGGGCTAGAGCTGGACGGTATAGGGAGCTTTCCTTGGAGGTAAGACCAAACTTCAACATGTCAAGCCGTTTAGAAGCATCAAGGGGGAGGCTTCACAGCATGCATTTTCGTTGCGGTGGATGTTTCGACCCCTTCTACCTCACACACCAAGCATACAAGCATGGCATGCCACATAGTGCCACTATGCTCTATATACATGTGGGCTTCATACTGCTACTTGGCATTCCGTTTTGTTTCGGTGAGGGTAGTCCCTCAAGATTTCCGGCAACTCCCTTCCTTGAGTAGCGCCGATTTGGGAATGTTGCCCGGAACATGAAGCTAAGTTAAAGACATGCTTAAACCGTAAAGCCTAGGATGGCTGCCGGAAGAAATTGGCGAATCCTACAGCTCTAAATTGATCTCGGAGACAAGGCGGATGCTGAAAGCCTTTGATGCAAACGTCGTGCGCAGATGCAAGACCACTGTGCCAAAAAGCTTGCTTGAAGCCACAAACTCACCCGGACCAAAATTAGAAGAACGACGAAAAATCGCACAGCACCTTGCCTACACCTTCAACCCCTCCACAAACCACAAACCCAAAGCACTTCAAGTACACGTTTGAAACCAGAAGGGGCGCTCCCCCCTTGCCCTGGAGTCCTTAAATGCTGCGCCTCCCCCTACCCAAATGTCATTCTCGTACTCGTTCGCAACCCTGAACCCCAAGCCCTGGCCTTGTAAAGCGAACTTGCTATCCTCATGCACTAGACTACTTTGTCTTCAAGGACCAGTGAGACTAGAAAGATAGCACAACCCAAGGCTGGCCTGTCAGGAAACCTTGTCCCAGCAAAGCCTGAACCCCTAATTCTGAGTCCTAAAGTCTAAGAAGCTGTGGCCTGAACGCTTTGAACCCCCAAACCCCAACTTCCCTGAACCCTGAATCCCAAATCCCGTCTCGGGCATGTCTTCTTTTGCATTGGGCAGGCCCAACTCTGCCAGCTTGACGAAGCTGAGGAGCGTTGGGAGAGAAGTCGCAGCGAAGCCGCAGAGTTGAGAATTTAAGAACCAGCTGAAAGTATAACTGCTTCTAGGCTTGTAGGGAGTTTAGAGTTTAGGATTTAGGCGTTTAGGCTGCTGTGTTTAGAGCTTAGGGTCTAGGAGTCAGAGCTGAGGGTTTCGGATTTCCGGTTGAGGGTTTAGGGCTGGATTCGACGCATCGGGGTCATAGGGCTTCAAGCTGGGGATGAGACTGTGCATAATTCATGTGGGTTATGAGACGACGGGCTTCATTTGGTGCATGAAAATTTGCGGTGCGGGCCATCGGTTGTGTGGCGCTGGTGGTGTGTAGCTTGCCAGGACATGCAGAAGAACTTGGACGTCCGTGGATGAGGTTGATACAGGTTCTTCAGGTAGTTGAAGGAGTAAGAACTGCGCAGTAGCATCCATACCCGGAAGAATGATAGTAATGGCAATGATTGTAGTATATAGTTTCAGTGCTCCCAAAGCCTCAGGCTATAGCCCTGACGCTGCTATTCTTCAGAAGTTCCTCCTCAAGGCAAATTATCCTCATGATTTTTTAAAGGAGAGAAGAAATCGGCCGCCGGTCCGCATGCCTTTTCTATTATACTCAGTATCCTCGCATGTTGCAAAAAAACTGTCCATTTGTCCTTCCACATGCCCTGGAATCCTATACAGTCTAGGGCCTAATCAAGGAAGGTACCTAGGATCAAATTATCCTAGTGCTACCATCAATGGAGGCATTGGGGGGCTTTCTGGGTAGCAACTCAGGTAACGGTCAAGTTCCCAGACTTCAGAAAAAGTTTGAGGTGGCTACTCTGCCTCGGGAGCCCTGGCGCCACGAAAGCTTGGCGAGCGATACACGCGGCCCAAGGACCCTGGATTGGAACCCTTGCTTGGCTATCCAGACTTAAGGGTGGTTTAGATGCGGCTGACTTGTGGGATACTGATAGGGTTTGGGTTTTCCAGCGGGATAGAATTGCTTCTGGGGATATATGGGAGGGACAGGGGTCTCCTCAGGGATATGATACCTCTTCGGCAAGCCAGTCTGGGGTTTACAGATCTTGGCGGAGTTTCGGGCATCAAGGAGGTGAGGCTGGAGCTTTGGGCCTTTGGAGGTGCGGGCGCGCGAGGGATGGAGAGTGTGATGTGGGAATTTACGGAACTTGCGTCAGAAGATTCAAGCTTCAAAAGGTCGAAGAGGTCGAAGGAGTTGGAGCAGTAGTTTCTCAACGCAACATGATCTCCGAGTCTATCATTTTTCGTGGAAACCTGGAATCTCTCTTTGTCATCCCTCGAGAATTCTGGGGCCCTTTCCCGGTACCCACTGTTGCCGAAGGGCTGGCGGCTTGTTGTAGGTTCCTGGCAGGTGTGGGCATCGCCTCATCCAGCCTGTGAAGTCAGAATGTTCAGAAGCTTCACAGGTATGCCAACTGCAGGCCGTTTGGGTTTGTGCACATTGTTCAGCATGTCAAGAAGTCATACTGCATGTTCCCTCAAGACCTGGTCGAACACAGAGGGAACACCCCAAGCGTTCAAAGTAAAGGCCCCCAGATACCAGGAGCCTCAGAAGTGGCCAGAGCTTCCCAGCTGCAAGTGGGGTGTTTCCAGATATTGTGGGCTCCCTGTGTGCGAGTCCACATATGAAAATCCTTGTCTCCGGTGTCTATACAGGGGAGCATCAATTTCTAAGCAGAGATATCAGAATGGTAGGTAGGATGCGTGGGCTTCTGCGGCACCAGCCGCGTGATTGATGAGATGGTCTTGCCAAAGTCTTCCATGGCATGTTCCGTGTGGTGTCCAAACAGTGGTCTCCATTGAGGAAATGCTTTGGGTCCCTAGCGAGGCTTCACTGCTCCTCTTGATTTGCTCTGGAGAGTCCAAAACATGAGGCTCAAACTGCGTTGTCTGAACTTCGAACTTTGCCCCAGTGAAGCTTATAGACCAGGCGCACCCGGACCCAGTCAAACCCTAAACGGGTCCTCCCAACCACCAAGAGCGTGTTAAAGGCCAGTGTCACCGGAATTGGGCGGATTCAGCAAGCTTTGGACTTCAGGCCTGGGGTATGGTCTGGACTTCACGCCTGACACGGGACCTCAAAATTCAGAAAAAGTCTACGCATCATGTTCCCCAAATCCAAGGCTTCCAGAAGAAAGCCCTCAACTAAATCCTAACCTCAAACCTAGTGTGTTTATGCGCTGGCCATACGCTGGTCTTTGACTCCAGGATTAGCCATGCTTGCAGCGCGGCGCACATGATACCCAATTCCTTTCATGTCTGTTCCCTACGCTAATAAACACCATCCCAAAAGAGGGCTGAGGGTGCTGAGGCTTCGCGGGCACGTCTGGGCAGATTCGGCCCCCGCTGAGCTGCATCAAGCTGCTAAGAGGGCAGTTGCTGCTTTGGAGGCCGCTTCTGAGGGATGAGGTCTTCGGAGTGTGAAGGGTTGACAGTAGGTTCGAGGGTTTGGAGTTGAGGGTTCGGGCTTTGAGAGCCAGAGTTTAGGTAAGGGTTGAGATTCTCGAGCCTTCAGGGCTTGGACCCTGCCTCGTTCGAGCAAGGGGGGTCTCATCTACGCCGGGGTGGCTGGGTAGAGGGGCCGTCCCGCAACTGGATGCTCGAACTGAAGCACTTGAAGAGATGGCTGGCGTGTTTGTGGGGTGCTTCTGAGATCTTCTGAGATCTTCTGAGAACTTTCGAGTATTCAGTTTGCTGTCATGAAGCCTAATCCTGCAGATTGCTGTCACAAAGTGCATGCACCATGAAGGGATTCCTGATTTACATAGGGTACTAATTGTTGTCCAGTTCAGCGGTCGAATAGGCTCTCGCCACAACCGTCACCGCTGTCCCAAGAAGCCTCTGTGCGAAACGTCTCCAAAACTCCTGACAAATTCTAGGTGTGACGGAATCCTGCAAGGATATGGGTCCCCAAAACTCAGCCCTGAAACCTTAAACCTAAACCCCTGAACCTTCAGGCGCTGTGTATTCCGAGGACTGGTGTAGAAACATTAAATCCTAAATGTCTTTGGGCGCATTTGTCGAAGTTTGGAGATTTGACAGGAGAGTTGGCCGCAAGTCTCTACCCAGGGGCCCATGAACGTCTGGGTTGCACGGCTGATCTGATCGTATTGTGCGTAGCAGTAGGAATGAAATGGGGTATAGCACAGGGGTTACTATGAGTATTCCAGGATTACCACACAGAATCATGCCTTCATCCCTTACTGTAAATACCAATAAGGTCGAGCACGGTGCATTAAAATGAGTACGGCTTAAAGGTTGACTTGGGGGGAGGGATGTTGTGGTCACACGGTTCAGGGTCGAGGGTTTTGAAAAGGGAGGGCTTAGGGCATGTAGGGATATGTGGGAGGCGACGGGAAATATAGGGGTCCTTCTAAAGCGGGGGCCTGGCTTTCTTGGCTACTCGGAGGGTTCATAGCGATGGCTTTGCATGGGGGTTTCTCTGCTTGATGGGCGTCTTCTTGGGGAGTTCTTATGATGCATTACGAGGTAGATGGGGAATCCTTATGTTGAGAAACTCTCACATATAGCCTGGATCAAGCTTGACCGTTTCAATTCCAAGTTCGTCTGAGAGGCTCTGGGCGGCAAGAAGGATCCGGGGCTGTCTTGGTGCCAGAATCTTCGTTGCAGTCTTCTGCGGTCTCTCCTGAGACCTGCCTCGAGCTAATTCCACTTCGGAAGTGATGCGGCCAGGATTCCGTCTTTCGAGCTTGGGAAGCCAAGTCTCATCTACACTATAGAGCCTAAACCCGAAACCTCTAGACTGCACCCTCGGCAACTGATCCAGTCCCAATCCCAATCTCTGGATGCTCACGAAAGACTGGGACCCCTCACCTTGAGGAGCTGCTATCATAGCCTCAGCCATAACTTTCCTGGTGCTTGAGAAAATCATCTTTATCTAATCCTTTGAGATGGTACTGTACCCTATATTCCCGCCACTCCCATTAGGCACCAGTAAGTACCCCCAACCAAGCTTCAGGTTGTGAAGCCGGGCACAAGCTCCAAGGGGAGCGGCGTGCTGTGTCTCCTGGCAAAAGGGGTATGAGGTTCTCCAAGCATTCCAAATCTAGAAGTCGTAGACCGAATTCACACGGAGTTAAACTCCACTGATTAGAGAAAGATGCGTGCAAGACGAGAAGTAATGCTGTTGGAATTGTCAGACAAATCATTATGGAGGCTGCTCCCTGTCAGGCATGCTGAACCCTCGATGCTAGAGTAGTTTCCACATTCTTTTTCACGCTTTGATTCCCCACTAAACACCATGGAGCAACCCCTAGCCTAAGTAGCCCAGAGTGCAAGCCCGACACCTTCATCCTCAATTAGTATCCGAGCGACACATTTCCAGGCTTGAACACGCTTCCTGAGCTGCTGCACCACTGCAAGACCACCACGAATCGAGTGGTGCAGAAGTGCCCGTGGCGAGTTTGGAACAGGGCTGAAGTCGGAGCGTTTCACAACCATCCCCACCTACTCCCTACATAGAGGGTCCCCAGGGCGCTGGCTTTTCTTAAAAAGCCTGAGCAAAATTCTGCCTATGCGAGTCTGCTTAGGGTCAGTGTTGAGATTCATTAGGCAGGTGAATGAATGCTTGATCTTGGCTGATTTTGCTGCTTTCCATATTACTATATTTACTGCCATTATTATTCTCACTACTGGCATTATTCTTATTAATAGCATTCCGACTTTTATTAGTATTACTATTACTCTTATTACAGGAAAGTGCTGAGCCCCATGGAAACTTAGTTTAGGGTCCTTAACAGCGGAGCATCCGCATTCCTTGGAGGTACGTGGAGAAGCCGTTGCTCCTTTTCAGCGGTCGAAAGTTCGACCTTCGCCAGTGGGTCCTGGTGCGTTCCTTTCAGCCTCTGCAGGTTGGCCTGGGGAGTGAGGGTTAATGTGCATGCCTGATTACGTATTCTCCCCTCGCAATCCTGGTATAACTATAGGAAGTACAATCCACAGTATGTGGCCGGGTGGTCCTTTTATTTGCTACATGTATGCGCCTCCAGATAGCACCTACATACCCTCGGCTGTAGGCCCATAGGTTTTCTGAGATATAAGGACTCTTGGATTTTCTGTGTAGGGGATTGGGCTTTGCTTGGTGGATTTTTTGCCGGTCGCAGAGGGCGTTGGCCTTCTACATGCTTTTCTCGGCATTTGGCAGATACACTTGGGGACCCCCAGTTAAGTGAGGATGCATGCGCTTTGAGATTCCAATTTGGGAGGGATGTGGGCCGAGCTGTACGTGTTTGTAGTTGCGATTCCGATGGCTCTCGTGGTCAAGAAGCCTTCCCTCTGGGTTTTTTTGGCGTGTAGCTGGGACTGACACTGGGGGTTCGGCGATGTGCAAAGTTCTACAAGACTTCATGCGTCTAGTCCCTGCAATGCAAATCGTCCAACGTGCTGCAAAGACCTGCATCCCTAGAACCTTCGTTCGCGAAAGGTCTACATGTTCTCATCGTGCTATCTGCGCCTATGCAACTTGGATGTTTAGGGGCCTCACGCTTTCATCCAAGTACACCATATTGGTGCAGGATTTTGGGCCAGCAAACATGCACGTAGACCGACAAAATCTAGTCCCGTTGCCTGGTAACCAAGGGCCACCAGGGTCCACTTCTACCCCCTCCCTGGTTCATTAGCATGCCAAAATGAAAACATTTTCCTCAGAGCTTACACTCCATTATCCAGGAGTTATGGCACTGCAGTCTACTTGCAGCATGCAGGGCGTGTCTATCAAGAGTACGTTGCGCAGAGATTAGGCAATGAGCCTTACGACCTCGGAGATCTGGCAAATCGTCAGAGGCACATCTCCAACTGGTCTCTTGCATGCAGGGAATGAGGGAAGAGGTTCTGGGATGATTGTATGGGAACATCCAGGTACCCAGGTAGTACAACAGGGGTCCATGTCTTCCCTTCCTGTCCAATGAGGACTTTGACTGGGCTGTGAAAACTCCATCCACCTGCTAAACGAGGAACCTCGAGAGCCCAATATCCCCTAATCAAGGAGCCATGGTCTACTCGCAAAGGAAGGTCTGCTAGCCGACGACAACTGGATAGCCGACATCCATGCCATGGCATGAACAAACTAATTCCCAAGCCGATGGTAGGACTCCTTCAGGACACAAAAGCCAAGCCTGCTCAAGCTTTGAGAGCTACCGAAGGTCCGTAAACAAGCGCGGGAAACATGTTGCTACGGGAGCCGTTGCCAGCCTTGATGAGCCGCGCCACTGCAAGGAAGAGAGTTCACTTGTACTGGCTTTGTAGGTTATGGATTGGGTGCTTTCGATATGGGGTTCAGAAGGTTTTTACCTATGAGTCTATGGGTTGAAAGTGGCGCAGAAGGGGCCAAGTTTCCGAGAGACTGTGAACTGTCGTCCTGGCTGGTAGCCTATGAGTGTTTCACGAGGTTGCACTTCGGAGGCAGGGAAATTGGTCTCGGTGGCCGATGTTGCACATGGAAACGTATTCATAAATATTTTTGGGGCCTGTAAAGTACCACCCTATAGTTTGGACTTCAGTGCACGCGGCAACAGGGCTGGTGCAATACAATGTCCGTCTTGCCCTTTGAAGTGGATGTTGCGCAATTTTGAAACGAGTAGGATGGCCTAATCTCGTGGGGTTTGTTAGAACGGTACAACAAGTTGCCTTTCAGCATAACCGGCCGCTGAAGGACCTTTTCTGGCGAAAAATAGAAGTAATCACTAGTCACTAGTCATGGACCAACTTGTCCGCGTTCGTATTACGAATCCAGGCCAATTTGGAAAAGTTTGCATGGTAAACAGAAAATGTTCGGATACCATGCTAGTCTGCAGAAACCTTGAATGAGTGCCATTATAATTCCGCAATACTCTATAACTACCACTGTGAGCCGGACACGCAACACTCTCAACTTCAATGGTCTGACATCGGTCCGTGAGATCCCAAAGCATTGTTCTTCCTGGTGGTGAGGAGGGGAAAAAGGAATATAATCCCTATCTAATACATTCCTTCAACTATTCCCTACTAACCCGCAGTAGGTATTCTAATTATTCAGGTTCACATGTGAGTTGGCAGACCTGAGGTTGAATGATGTGCTCGAGATGATGACGGGCAGCAGTTCCTCGGCCAAAAGCCCCAGAATCTGTAAGGTTCCACATGCTTTGGGGGGCTTTGGGGTTCAGGGTTACTTCGGCAGGTTCATGGTTTGGGGTCTGAGGATTTGGCCTACTTGAGGTTCAGGCGCTTGGGGATTCTTTGGGCTCTGGCCTCTGGAGGTGAAGTTGCAAGATACAACAATGTGAACTTACAGAGTTTTGCTATGCCTCCAGTGTCCTCATGAGAGGCTGTCTACTTGCTGAGCCAGCCCCGCTCTGATATTTTGGGATAGCATGCCATGAAGGCATTGCTTGAACACACACCCCCGCGGATTCAAAACATTCGCCCATATCGGGGCTTCACAATGCATAGACGCCTGAGCAGTTACCAATATGGTTCAGGCATAATCCTCACAAAGGATTAGTTCGATTCAAAGGCTTTCTCTAGCCAATTAAGCGCACGTAAGGTCCCTGAAGCCCTGCAATCTCCAGGACTTCACTGGTGCAGGTTTTCTTCAAGCTTACCTTCTCCGAAATTCCCCGATATAGAACCCTGAATAGCAGGCTTTTGAAAGGTAGTAATCTTCAACGGGCCATGTTGTTGAGGCTCCATGTTAGGGGTTCTGGATGGTAACCAAAACCGCGTACCAAGGACACTACTGGGAAAATGATCTTGTGCCGCAGTTGAAGGCGGGTCAGAAGTGATGCTGTGAAGTCATAACTTTTGGGCTGGTAGGCGGCGTGGGGGAATGACAGGCAAAAGTTGGGGTTCCAGGGTTTTCTTTAATCACGAGGCAAGGTGTTTGTGAGAAGATGAAGGAGTACAGGCGTTTTGGGGTCAGCATGTATGGGAACACTTACCAACCCTCATTTCGGGATCCCCCACCCCTCCCCTGGGAGATAATGATAGTGTGCAAGAAGGAGCGCGGTGTCTCTTAAAGTTGAGAGGGGGTCCTTGAGAGGAAGTTGGCAACGATTCCATGATGCATGCTTGCAGCTGAGAAAAAGCATTTCTGGATATTTGACGATCCTCTTTGGGTATGGGACACCAATGGGGATGAATCCGGTTCTTACCCGAAGGGGGATCCCGAGGCCACACCTCTTGGAGAAATCTGGAAGAACCAGAGCCCGTTCTGAGGGGCATCAGGAAATGCAATTGAGGGAAAGCACGCCGCATTGGCCATGCATGAAGTAAGACAGGTGGCCATGAGCAGGTAACTAGTCAGGCCCATACAGCTCTGGCAACAGTCAAGTCACAGCAGGGGTCCCCGAAGCGTTTCGGCATACGGAAGGGACTTGGTCCCATTATTTAAACACGATCAGATCAACCTTGGCAACGCTGCCAAACTCGGGAGGAGTGCATCCTCCACAGCCTGCGATCTGTACAAGATCGTGTGGTGCAAAGGCGGGTTCTGCCAACTTGAAAGCTGGCTACGGCCAAAAGCCTTTGCCAGCGGATCTTATGAGGGCGTTAAAGACTGAGAGCTGGACGACTTCATAAGTTTCTACTCTCGCATAGTGTCCGGCCCTAGGCAAGGGGTCGTCCCTTTGGATAGCGATTTGCACACTACTTGTTCGTTGTAATGTTCCATGCTGGGTTTTGCTGGCCGGGACCGCAAGGAACGCATCTGAATATTAGCCCGCGTTTTGTGCCATCTTTCAAGAGGTTCATCCAACTTGCAAGACCAGCAGCGTTGACTCCTCGTTCAACTCTATCTCACTCTTCTCATGTCTGGTAGCGAGTTAGGGAAGGATCCCTTTCCTGCTTTTGCAGTCGCCCTAATACTGCCGACAACCCCAACCCTGCAATCCCAACAAAGCGTGAGCGGGTCATGGACCATGTTTTGGCGTTTAGGGACATTATCGAAGGAAACATGGAATGCCTGTGCCAGGATGAGCAGTTTTAAGGTGGTGGCATTTTGTAGTCAAGTAGTGCTAAAGAAGATTAAGACAGGAAACCCTATTTAATTTCAGCGGGGCAACCCCCTGGCCCTATCCCCCGGCCCTACACCCCAGGCCTTACACCCTGCGCACTTCTGCTGGCAGATCTTCCTGCTTTGAAGTCTACGGTTTCGACTTCCTCCTCGGAGACGACTTGAAGCCCTGGCTCCTTGCCGTCAGACGGACTAAAACTTCACACCCTCGGGTGCTCAATGTAAAAGCCTGAAGCATCACCAAGATTCTCCCCTATATAATACTCATAGGCTACAGGCATCACATACTACGCCCCTAACCTCTTTCGAGTATTCAGGATTCACGTGGTTGATCTGATGGCTCACATTCGCATCCTTTGTACTGTGCTTGCTACGGTTTTTGCTGCTGATTATGAGGGCGCAAAATTCATGTCCATTTGGGATTCCGCCTCTGATGGGGATTGCCATGCTCTGGCTACAGCTGTCTACCTTTTCACGTTGACAGTACTTTTGTTGGGATAAAGGAATTACTGCAAATGGAATCGTCGCCACTGAGCTTGTCTAAGGGTCACCTAGCGGACAAAGCAGCAGCAACGGTTAAGCTAAGAAAAGACCATAGAACCAAAACAGACCCCACTCAGGTGGAGAATCTCTCTCTTACACAGATCCTTCCTCTTGTTTCCCTGAAACAGCCTCTACCCACAGCAACAAGCAGCTTGGGTTGAGGGATTCGTCTACATTCCAACAAAGAATTGCGACTGCCGCATGGAGGAGCAATTTCAATCGGCTATAGGGACGAAGGTACGTAGGTTGTGGTAAGTGTCTATCGGGTTGCTTAGGAACATTGGTGAGTCGGTGAGTGCATCCATGGGGCATGCATTTGGGTAAGCCTAAGCCGTGAAGCAGGGACAAACACAAGAATGCTCAAGCCGTCAGACCCCAATCCCACCCTCTCAACTCCTTCGCATCAACGTTGGTTTAGGGGAGCCTATCCGTATGTACATTGACTTTATGACATTTTCCTCCGAGGCTCCTGGAAGTCAACCTTAGTCCTGCCTGCGAGTCTCGGACTCCTTGGATTTCGGAGCTTCTGGACCGAACCTTGGCTGCTTTGAGCCTCATGGCAATTGTTTGGGCGTCAAAGCGGGATGAGTGTAGCATCCTATCCTCTTGTGTTGGGGTTGAGGGTTGAGGTATGGAGGATTGATGTTTTAGGTTTGAGGCTGAGTGGTTTAGAGTTGAGGATTCGGAGTAGGGGTATAGCGTTTGGGGATTGGGGGGTGTACACTTTAAGAAGCAGGCTTCCTGGTTGGGAGGTCGATGCTTGCGATGTTGGCAAAACACGGCGAAGTCCAGGAACCCCACCCAGTTGATCCACAGTATGGAGCCGATAGATCTGTGGCAATCTACACTCCCAACATGGAAGCCCAAACAGGCCTTGTAGAGCTTTAAACCCAACATGGCACGTGGTAGCATCTCAAGAGAACCTGATTGCGAGTAGGTTCCATACCAGCGGAAAGTAGAGTCAATGCAAGAGGCTCGTGGAATTGCTTCACACCGAGTGTATCCTAACCCGCAATGAAGAAGTCTTGAGAAATAATGAGGGTTCAGGGTTGGAGCTGCAGCCTCTCACCTCAAAGGCAGGACGCTGGGAAGAGTTCAGGTGAGTCTCAACAAATCCAGGCATGTCTGGAAGACGCCTTAAGGGTAGAAAGAAAAAGTCTTGGCAAGATGTATAAGCACAGCATAATCTCCAACCACATGTTTGTATGCCCCTATGCAAACACGCACAAATGACTCGCCTCCAAGACCGAAGACTGATGCCAAAGGAATGTCCAAGAGGCTGTTGGAGCTCGTTCTGAACGGCCACTCGTCCAAACACAAACCTCTGGGTCTAGGCGCTATGCTGGGGGGCATAGGGTTTCTGGGGTCTCTGCCTCTGAACTGAAACGCCTGCGATATTGGGGGGTCAAGCGCTTATAGGCGCTAGATTTGTTTTGGGGGTTTTCAATCAGACAGCAGCGGAATCAAGTAGTGATTTTCTGACCTTGCGGGCATCGACGATCAAACTGAAACGCCTGCGATATTGGGGGGTCAAGCGCTTATAGGCGCTAGATTTGGTTTGGGGGCTTTCAATCAGACAGCAGCGGAATCAAGTAGTGATTTTCTGACCTTGCATCGACGATCAAACCCGACAACAGGCCAATAGAGGGCGCTGCACGAGTTTCACAGCCAGAAACCCCAAGCCCTGATCAGAATCCGGCGTTGTTGCGCTCTTACGTGGGGGGAGTCACTGTCTGTCCAAGGCCTCAGCACACAAAGAGCTGACTTTCGCGCTGAGACCTACCCATTCCATACCTTCCCATGTCGTGCTTTAAAAAGCATACTTCCACCTTGGGCTCTGAAGACTAAGGTCAGTTAGAACCCGATGGAATTGCACCCGACTGGAGACTTTATCTGCAAAGCTCGTGCAGGGTCTGGGGTTTCCAGGTTCAGGGCCCACGGGTGCTGGACACAGCTTGGTGAGTTCATGTTGCATGCGGTGATTGCTTGGCTCCTAGGCGGTTAACAAGTGCTTGCATGTGCTTGCATCACATGTTTGAGTGTTCCGCAGCCTTTCTCTCGATCCTGGTGTGCCCCCAGCCAGTCCTGTGAAGTCTTGTCCCGTGCACTCCCGACATAATTAGGGCCCCACAGCCCCCTAACAATACACTCATCCCAAAACAGGACAATTCTTAGATACCTTTGAAAAATAAAATGATGTGAGAATGCTGGTGGGAAGGGAGCTTCATTGCTAGGGGATGAGGATGAGAAGAATCGAAACTTTTCCCCGTGTCCGTTTCATATGTAGGCTTGTGTGAGTAGATGCCTTCCCGTTTCTCGTAGTCCGGGTTTTTCAAAAAAAAACATGACTCCGGAAGACGAAAATGAGTTTGAGCTATAGAAGAGCGCGAAATCACGTGTACAACCGTGCTTGAGTTTACAGACCTTTTACAGCCAGGATCTGCATCGCGGACGAGACGGCGGAACCGGGTGCCAGCCCAGTGGCGGAGGAACGTCTCTGCGACCTGCAGCTTGGCGGGAAGTAGTGGTTTCTCTGAAATTCCAAGCCCAATTTCCCGTTCGGGTTGAGAATTTGGTATGAGGCAATTGGGGAAAGGTTCCGATAAAGGGCTTCAGGTTTGGGATTTCTGGGTAGTTGGGAGGTCAGAGACCTCCAACATGAACGCTTTTGGGCGTGAAAGGACGTGTCCGTAGATGGCGCAGGATGCTTCATGCAAGGAGTATATCCTATATCGGGAGACCTAGGTTGCATGTGAATTTAGAGGGCGGCGTCTCCTGAACAAGGAGTCGTTCCGGCTTGTTTTGAGCTTACCTTGGATGAGATTCGGATACCCAGGTAAGAAAGACGCCACCCCATCTTCCCCAAAGAGTGGCATTGTATATAGTCAGGGAATATTTCTTTAGGGGTGTGTAAGGTTGGGTTCTTTGGGACAGGATGGTTCATATGAGAGGCGCACCTCAGTCACAGTCATTGAGCAAATATTGTAAAAGCCCCTTGGACAAGACACCAAGACATGATCCTGTAAACTTCCGTAACCCAGAAGTCTGAAGCCACAATCTACGCCAACAACTTGATTCCCCAAACCCGTAAACTGTCTGAGGCCATGCAAGTGGCCAAAGGCCCAAACCTTAGGTTCAAACCCTCAAACTCTTACCCCCTAAACCTCACAAGTAAGCCTCATGCGCTAGGCCCCGACCCCTTTCAAGGTCTGATGCCGACGAGAGGAGAAAGGAGTTTCTGGCCGACTCCCTAGGCCGATGCGCCCTGGGGTGGCCCGGCAACCAGGGTGTGGTCGAGGTTTAGGCAGCTTTACGTCGGGCCACTAGGTGTACGTCTGTAGAGCCCAAAAGAAGCTACCTCTCTCGTGTTTGCAGGTGCAAGCGGAAATTTTGCGATCTACTAAGTCTTAGACACCTAGGAACTCGCACGTCTCTACGTCGGATAGGTCTGACAAGTTCCTAACATTTACATTTACATATAGACTGCTGGGAAATTATGTCAAACCAATACGGCCTGGGCTGTCCTCTATGTTTGGATTTGGAGCGTCTGACAAGACTTTTGTACCCTGGGCTGAAGGCTACGCGGTGTAAGGGGTCTTTGTCAGGTCGCAGCATACAATCCACCAATGTGGTGAGCTGTTGTGGTTGCAGGGTTTGCGACGAGAAGCGATTAGGCGTAGAGGTTCGCTGGGTATGCATGTTTTGTTTTTCTGAGGCTTCGAGTTGAGGAATTCCAGGTATACACGTTTAGGTTCAGAGGTTGAGGAAATCCGGTTCGGGTTCCGGGTGTGCGGAGGGGAGAGTTTTGCTAGGAATGGGGATGAGGCTTCGTAGAGTCGTACGTTTGGATTGGGAATTTCAGCACGGGTGCAGGTTGAGAATTTGGGGTTTTGAGTTCATGGACCGAGGTTCACGCTGCAGGGTCCAGGAACTAACGCACGCGTTTTGGGTAACCCCTGGTCTTGGGCTGCTTAGGCGGTACAGGATTTCCTCCATCCATGGTCGTATTCTTGTTGTTTCTGCACTTCCTCTCAGAACCGTTGCCAGTCGTACTATCCTCATTTCAGTTTTTGCCTGGCCATCATTATAAGAAATCCGCTCATACTTATAGTTATTCAGCCTGCATGCCAGACCCGAGCGCTAACCCTTTCTGATGACCCGACATGTCAGCCTTGTGTTTCGGATATGTCTGCGCAAAAACAGCGAGCTCTGGGCAATGCCCCAATAATTCAGTAGCAGCTCGACAGTAAGTATCTTGCGGCTATAATTCTCAAACCCCTTGTACTAAACCGGTTAATTAAGGACTGTCTCTGGGTGGCAGGCAGAAAGTGCCCAACCCTAAGCCATTCTTCTTCCGCCTTCCTCAGGACCAGAGTCTTCCTATCTTTCAAGCCTAAAGCCTACCATCCAAGGCTCACAGTGGTGGGCAAGTCGTTGAACCTCCGCGCCGAAAGGCGCTTGTCAGAGGCCTGGCGACAGAACGCGGCCCAGGCAGGGTGCTCGAAGTTGGTTTGAAGATGCTGTTGCCCTGTTTAAAGGACGTGAATCTTACTGTATGATCTTGAGATGTGTACATAGACATGAACAGCCTTTCACAAAGCTTCCAGATCTAGGTTAGCCTTGGAGGTTCGGGGTTACAGAAGTTTTGGTGAAAATGCCGTGGCATCGAGATCTGGGGGCATCTAGGGGTTTTGGGGTTGGGGTCTAAGGATACGGTTCAGGGTAGAATCACAGTCAAAACGTCCTGGTGCAGCTATTGCGTGAGACTTTGCAACACTTTGCCCGGTGGAACCACCCCTGATCCCAGTGTACTTCTCACACCTGTGCACTAGCCCTGCATGAAATGATCATGGAACGCGTTGAAGGGCAGTAGCATCTGCGGGACTGTTTTGCAGGCTTTTTTGAGCAGGGTAGTTGATCATGAGAGATTGCGACATATGACCTCAAGCGCCAAACCGTGGGATCAGGTGACCATCGCCCGCATGGCGCCTCTGTCACTGCTGGAGATGGGGTCTGGGGACGCCAATGGTATATGGGGACTGTTAGAAAGTCATGGGACTCTCATGCAGGGATCCTTCTGAGAAGCCTCGAAGTGCCGAGCCAAGGGCTTTCAACCGAGGAGCAGGCTTCACCTTGCTTCCTGTCATGTTGTACGGCCATTTCTGAAGCAAGCGTGTGGGGTTCTTTGCAACTCCGGAAGCGCTTTGGGCATGCGACGTACAGAGGTTCCTTTAGGATGCAAGGCTAACTTTGATTGTTTTGCAGCAGCTTCTTCTGCTTCGTATACCCTGGAGCCTGTTTGTTTTCCGCAAGAGTCTTGAGCAGCTTCCAGTGAAACCTCTACGCGCATGCGTTGAATCTGAGGCTTAGGTAGGAGCTCCCTACTGACTCAAACTGGTTGAGCTTAAAACGCCCACAAAAAGGGGTTCTCGAACAGGCACCCCGCAACACAACAAAATCTGCATATACATCTATAAAACATTGTATTCTAGGGTCGAGCCTCCTTGTTGAACTCTTCTTACAGAGTGGCCTTTGATGAAAGGTCTAATACGAAACCTCAATGACCACTTGATGCAAAGGTCTGCTGAAGATTTTTGCTTGAAATTGAGGTGCCAATCTATAAGCACGAACAATAGGGGCAACAACTTGCGCATGCTATCGTTTTCAGCCTAACCCTTCAACCTCACCCTGAAACTGTTAACTCTAAACCCGAACTGTCTTTTGAAGGTAAGGACCTTAGACCTGAGAGCCTAGACCCTAATCTCAGGTGCGCGGCTTCTTGGTACGGCACCGGACAAAAATCCTGGTGCGCCATCAGTCAGCCAAGGTCCTCCAGCGCGGCTTCCGCCTCCCAGCGCACATAAGAGGGTTTAGCGGCCGAGAGGTTGAGGAGTTAGGCGTGTTTGGGCTTCATGGGGCTTAAGGTTTAGGGGTTCAGGGCATAGAGGACCTGAAAAACTGTAAGAAAAGTTCTGCATTGGTGAAATTGGTCGTCAGTTAATCTACACTTTAGTCGCACGTTCGCACGCCCTTCACAAGCCCAGCGGATTCTACGAAGTGGGTCTTGGAAACATTCAGGCTTTGTGCGGCTCTTGGATGGTGAAACTCAAGGCCATGAGATCATTCTACCAAAGATTCCGAAACACCAAATGCTGGAATGCTTCCTAAGCGTACATGGCATTCAACTGGCTGGTTCTCTAGGGAAAGTGGGGAGGAGGATCCCTATAATGTGTACATTCATAACCCCCGTAGTAATCCATATATTCACTCCCTGACTTCCCCTTAAGCGATGGAAAGTCAGTGGCCGACTCCAAGCCTGCAAGCCTTCCAAAGCTTCGATCAACACCTTCAAGCCAACCCAGAACCCATCTCCTCAATCAGCAACAGAGGAGATTGGCACCAGCTACGACATTCCCAAAGCCCAACACATCCCAAAACCCCCTTCAGGGCCTGCACTTAAAGGTCGCCTCCGCGAGCGAAGGAACCTGGAAGCCCGGCGTCGGGCCGCCGCGGCCAGGCTTTGGCAGTGGCGGATGAGGAGCTACCTGTGCCTTGGGTGGATATGGAGGTCCCAGACTCCAAGTTTAGGGTTGGGGCCATTGAGGCTTTACGGACTTGGCGTTTCATAAATGTGGGCATCGATTGAGGATCAGGTCCTCTGCAAACAATGGGGCTACCTGCACCCTTGGAAGAAATACTGGTGCCTGAGACTTGGAGTGAGTCCCACTGGCTACAACATCCTGAAATATATCGATATCATGTTGACTGCGAGTTCTGCATGATCCAGGCTAGCCAAAGCGTCTTTACCTTGGGTCTTGAGACTTATGGTATTGTACTGTAGCATACTAAGGCCATGCAAGACTTGAAGTATGAAAAGGGGTACCTACCTTACCTCCTCCGCTTCCCTCTACACCAGTAGGGATCTGGGTCACAGTTTAGCGAGGGCACACCTTACATGGGAAGATGGACTTAACTTTTGGCGCAGACATCTTCTTGGTAATTTGGGATCTGAGGCAAACCCCGGGATTATGAAGTACGAGGGATTCGTAGGATACTTCAGGGTACCCTATTCCATGTCTGTATCACAGGGTGTACGTAGTTCAGGGGTATACAGCAGGACCTCACCTCGGTTTTGAAGAGTCCCTGAATCCCCTTAAAGGGATGAGGACGGTGATGATGATAATGACGATAATTTATAGCTACACCCAGTGACAAAATTGGATTCTACCTGCTCGCCTCCGAACAGGAATTGAATGCGAGAAGGGAAGATATGCCTCGTGTATGCAGGGGCTGCAGGGTGGTCATTTTGAAGAGCTGTGCCCTCCTCACTATTTCTTTTTCCAGTGAGCCGTCTTTCCCTAAGGCTGTCTTCGAAGAAGCTGGGTAGGTACCCTTTGATATTTGATCTTTGCTTAACGTTATTCCTGTAACTCAACGCTTCTGTAGTTCAATGCTTAGTCTTCTTAGACCAGGCAACTCGGCACCTAGGTTCTACGAGAAAATTTGCCAAGAAGACCCATGCAGACTGATGGCGGAGTGCCAGCCAAGAATAACGAGAAACCGGTCTTGGAGATATACATCCTCAATGGCGGAGAATCACATGGAAAAGAGAAAGGGAAAATCAAATGGAAGGTACTATTTAGGGTTTAGGCTTAAAGCTTGAGGGTTACTAACCCAATCATGGAGAGTCAAATGGAAAACACGATAGAAAATTAAATGGAAACTGGGATGAACTAGTGGTTTGCAGAGACCTCTAACGGCGCAACCCTAAAGCCTAAACCCTAAGCGGGTTGCCGTAGCTCAGTTGCTGGGTAACGGACCTAAACCGTTGAGGCTAATTCTACATACGTAGCCTTTCCTACCTTGAATGCAAGGTTCAAGTTTCTTGGGGCCAGAGAACTTTGCAACCAGGTTAGCTGACTTTATTTAGACTTCTAAGGAGGTATTTGCCCAGCT
The DNA here is from genome assembly GCA_905231905.1 of Symbiodinium pilosum. NCBI lineage: Eukaryota > Dinophyceae > Suessiales > Symbiodiniaceae > Symbiodinium > Symbiodinium pilosum. Next base: position 204,444 of record CAJNIZ010016668.1, read on the forward strand.
AATAAGGACCTCTATACCCAATTGCGTTCATCCCCAGGGCCAAGAAGCAAGAACTCCTACATCCCAAAGCCCGTTTAAATTTGAAGCACTGAATTTCCTAACCCCTTAACCTGATCATAAAACGCAAGCCCATAAACCTAAATCCCATGCATCACAAAGCGGCTGCCTCAGTTTTCTTGAATTTTCTGCGACTTCCCAGGTGTGCCTTGAGGCTGCGTGAGGCACAGCGAAGGAACATGGCCCGGCGGCTAATGGCTCCAAGGCTTAATAATCTTTTGGGGGTAGGGTTTAGAGTTTAGGGTTCAGGGCTTCGGTAATCTCACCATACCTAACTGGAGATTTAATTAGCAATTGGGTAGACAATGGTTTTAACAGTGCTGTTTGGGGTCTTGGCGGTTATAGATTAGGATCCGTTGGTGTCCCCCTTGACAAAACTTGGGGAGATATGGCTTAGGTTTGTTGATGCCTTTCCGGGAAATCCTAGCAAGCTGAAAGGAAGTAACCCTCATCGCTGGAGATTCTGGCTGTAGGCAAAGAGCCCATGGCTCTTTGTTACTCGGTCTGCTGGCAAGTACTCGTGTCTAAAGCGGGTCGAAATCACATAGTCTGGACAATGACATTCATGTTTTGAATATCCGTGCCTGAGTCTAACAGCCATTTGAGCACTCAAACAAACAAAACTACATCTTGGTTTTGCACAGAACTGATGTAGGTCCTGATTGGCAAATTGGATGGCTAGAGGACGTAGTGTCCTTCTGATTCACATCCCATGTTAAAGGAGTGGGTATGTATGTATAAAGAGTGCACGTGGCCTACATGCATGAGGCCGAGTTACAGGGTGCTCCAGTGTTTTGGATGCTTGCAGTGACCTCGTCCGTATTTATGATGCGTACATACATTGAGTTTTGCTTGGGAGGGCCCGATGCTTCGCAGATTCACCGCGACTGGATCAACACGACTCATTTTAGCAGCTCTTGGCCTCTGAATTTGTGTGGGGGGGTGGTTGGGCAGTTGGGCTTGAAACACTGAAACCCTCAGCCTCCGTAGAAAGGTGTACAATCCTCGGCTTCACAAGGTCAAGCGGCGTGATGCCGCCAAGCGCCTGCAGGCAAGGATGTGTGTGTGGCTTCGGAGCTCAGACGGCGATGGCATGGGGGGATCCTGTCCTACTGAATGCAATCTTGCATCACTTAGGATACCCTATCTGATTTTTTTTTTTTCGGGTGGGGGGGTTGGGGGTATGTGAAATTTCATGCGTCCCCCGTATGCCCCCCCATTTCCACGCCTCCCCAGGGTTCTTACAGCAAGCATCCTATTGCATGTGTGTATATATGAACATGTAGTTGCTGTGGCTATAAGAAAAGGATATATAGATTTCGTAGGCCACGCCCAATCCTGTCCCAAAGTCCTCCTCACCCAACCTATCCAAAGATGCGCTCCAGAGATTACTCCCCAAGAAAAAGCCTCCCATGCAGATACGACAGTCTCAGCCTTTTGGTTCAAGGTTCAACATGTACGAACCTGTCTGTATATCCTTCAAAATTCTCGAACACATTCGGAAGGCCTTTCTTAGCCCAGTGAGAAATTGCCACGCAGAACAGGGCCAGCTCCTCTGCCTCCTCACGCCCCAGCGCCTCAACACTAATCTTTTCCCCCTAATAATAAACGACGTCCCCCCCCCCTCCCCCCCCTAA
>CAJNIZ010016668.1:207640-255815 GCA_905231905.1 Symbiodinium pilosum
GCGGACCAGACCGTGACAACTGAGAACCCCTCAGCGGACCAGATCGTGACACCCCAACAACACGCCATAGCGGACCAGACAACTGAGAACCCCTCAGCGGACCAGACCGTGATGCCCAAGAAGCCCAGCGGAGCAGGCCGTGACGAGTGTTTCCCTGCTGCTGACATCATGGTGATATGATGGGGAACCTGCGTTACCTGCACCTCTCTGGCTTTCACCAGGGACTATGCACACCCATACGCAGTAGGGATGAGTTTCTAGATGTCCTAATTATCAGTTTTTGAGGCTAATTGCAGGAACAGTAAAGTGCTTCCTGTGTGCCGAGAGGGCTGCTGCTTTCTAATCCAGCAAGCAGGGGAGTACAAGGATATGTCATTCTTGGGCTTTGGAGGTCTTCAGAGTCCTGCGAGCTGTCCACCTGATTGGAAGTCAGGAACGGGTGTTAATTAGTTCCGTAGAAATTCTGTTTTCCAGGTTCTCCAGATGATGCAGGCCAGAGTCATGTAAGAAATGCTCATACAATGGCTTGTGGAGGCCGCAGGCAGGCTGCAGCGATCCTGTCGGAGTGGCGTGGCTGAACAGGGTTTGACTTTTTGAGACGATGAAGAGTTTAGGGATCCGCAAGATGTGCGGATTGAGAATTTCATTTGAGGATTTCAGGATTTCTACTTGCATTACAGGGTGAACAATCTGAGGATTGTTGGGGCCTCAGCTAGGGTTTGAGAGATTGCACAGCATAGGTTTCAGGGTTTAGGTCTTATCTGGAGCATTGTTCGATTAACTTGTCATTGTTTGGTAGGCCGTTGTAGCAAGTTTGGAGACAAAGCTATTATTCATCGTAAAGTCGATCTAGAGATGAGGTTTATGATTTACCGGTTCAGATTTTAGGCTGTGGGCTTCAGGCTGCAGCGTTTAGGGTGCACGGCTCAAGGTCTAGTAGGCATGTCCGTGTTTTGGATCTAGGTTTGGAATTCTTGGGGTTCAAGCTTCGTCTTCAGCAGTTAGAGGTTGGGCTTTAGAAGCGGGTGGAGGCAAATTTGCACCACCTATAACCCAATATGACGTGGGGCTTGATAGGTTGTGATGAGTGTATGTAGGATTTCTCAGTTCGTTTGTTGAGCGTATATACGATATACAAGACGTCCACTTGGGGTAGACCATATCAAGAACCTACTACACCTAATACACCCGCCAAGCTGAAGTGGGGTCTACAAAGTAAATCCGGGCGGTCGTTTTGATTCCTGGTGCCTCAGGAAGAGTTCTAAGTTGCAGGAAATGGAGAAAAGCTTTCATAGGATTGCTAGGCAACGTCGTGACAAGCAAAGGTCGGTTTCGGGGAGCTACGATTTCTGAAGGCCAGATTTGCAGATGTTGCCACACTAGCACCTCAGTTTGAACAATCCTCAAGGCAATCTTTTTGCAGATGTCTTACGTGGTAGCGACACCAAATGTCTTCTTGGGGTGCCCTGTTGATTGTTTTAGTCCGGCTTGATCTCGAGCTCACATACTTTGCAGCTGCAGCTAGCTGGCTGCGCTAGTAGACCCAAAGCAGAACGTACCCGAGGCATTTGTTTGGCGCTTGAAAGCCGTGTTTCAATCTCCGACATCATCCCAGCCTTGCTGGAGGTCGTTCATGTTCCTATTCCCGGCCTAATTGTTGTCCCGCCAGATTGAATCCGGAGCTCTCGGAACCCTAAATTCTAAACACCGCGTAAACCCTCACCCAAACACCATTCCGAATCCCACCCTGAAGCCACCATACGCCATGAACCCTGCGGATTCTCAGGCTGGAGGTTTCGCCGACGCTATCGGGCAGCAGTTTGCCTGGCTCGGTGGTGGCGGCGGCGGCAAACTGCATGGACAATGGCAGCGGTTAGGCGCGACTTCGGGATGTAGAGCTTCAGGGGTCTAAGGCTTAAAGGCTTATAGGCTTCTGCGTCAGTTTGAGACTACAGCCTTTGGCCATTTCAGGTGTACGGTTTCGTCTTCCACTCCTGGGTACGATCAGGACGTAAAACCCAAAACCCTACACCCCAAGGACCTCATGACTCAATGCTCCAAGGTCCAAAGCCTAGAGCTCACGACCCGGACCCTAGACTCAAAAACGTTGTGCTGAGCTTTCTGGCCAAGAGCCCGAGTGCCTAGACCTTCCTTTGCCTTACACCCGTCATGGAAGACTCAATGATGTGTTCAAGCACCGGGCTCAATTTCCTGGGGATTACACAGGGGACTAAGTGAGGATCCGCTCCCGAAGTTTCCCCGAAGCCGCACTAAGCAATTCATAATGTTGACGGGTGTAGGGTTTAGAAAGTGATTTAGTGCTGTTAATGCCTGCAGTGCCCAGCGGTAGGAGATGCTACAGCAATTCGTTTCGACTACGACCAGTTGTAAAAATAGATAGGTTGGACTAGAGATCAAATAGTCGTGAGCAATGCAAATAAAGAGCGAAATGCTGTTGGTACTGGTCACCAAGCCGTAATACCAGACATCATGAAGCCAAAACCCTCAACCGAAGGATTCAAGCTTGGCTCCGCGGCTGCCGCGACCGGAGCCGCCTCCATCGCCTTCGGAGGACTTGTGGGGGCAAGTCGGTCTTTGGGGCTTGGATGTAGGGTCAGGGCTTAGGTTAGGTTCCTTAGCGCAGTATTTGGGCAACTAATCTTCCACCTTATTGGAGTATATGCAATCCGACCATGATGGGAAGTTCAACCTGCTCGGGGCCAGGGAACGCAGCAACTAGGTTGTGGCGAGAGTGCTCAGGGCTTAGGGTAAGAGTGTAGGGTTTCGGGGCTTAGGCTCCTAGGCCTTGGGGGTGTCGCGGCGGTGAGGGTTCAGGTTGCAAGCTATACCGCCGCAGGGAATATATAACCTCCCCGTGCGCGGTATTCAATGAAAATGGATCCTTTTGACTACAACTGTCCAAAACGGGGTCTGTGCAGGGTTCAATTTGCTTGGCAAGGACAGTGCCCCAAGTCTGAGCACATCCAATTGAACCACTCTGAGCCTGTCCACTACCTGGGCTCCCCAAACCTCCGGCCAAACCTCGGGGGCAATAGCACTTTGAGCTTTGGTTTGGCAAGATGTGATTAAAATTACGCGAACTGTAACAAAGAGGTTTCTAAAGAGGGAGAAGCGGTTTGAGAAACCTCCATACAACTCCGTTGCTATGCGAGGACGGTGCTCCTGCCAGCCACCAAACTTCTCTTCCTTTTATCGAGAGCACGCTGGCGCCGCCACTCGTTGAGCGAACCACTCACCTAAACCCTAACCTCAACGTGAATCCTTTGCCTCAGCTCCTGTGGGTTTTTCAGTCACCCTGACTTCAGCTTGAGACGGAGGCGCATGACCTCTACCCAAAACATGGACTTGAGTCTTGCCCTAAGCCTGGAACACACTAAATAGAGGCAACCCAAACTAACTGAAGCCTTGAAGAACCCGCCTACATTTCACCGTTTTGGAGCGAGATCATCCAAGCGAGACCCAACGGAGGAACATGGATTATTTCGGCAGTAGTCCTGCCACACTCTAAAGCACATTTTCCATGGAACGTTACCTAGATTCGATTGTTGCATTTGGCATTGAGGATCATGCAGCAAAGCTGCAGTGTGTGGTGCCCACTGGGTTTTTTGAGACTGTACCAACTGTTCTGGTAGATGGCATAATCAGCCTTCTACTTAACCGCCTTGAAGGAAGATGGATGGAAGCCACCCGTTCCCTCGTAAACCTCTATATATATATATATCATCCATACAAAAGCGTGGCTCCATGTGCTCCCAATCTGGCTCCGGAAAACCCGTTGGCTGAACCGCTGCTGAAGCAAGGCTATCTCTGCGCAAGGGCAGAACACAGAGCCTCTTTGCAGGCTCCATCCAATTGCAGCGTCTGGGGTCTAGGGTTAAGGATTTCGGGGTAGTCCTGTTGTTTTTTCTGTTGGATTGTCTGGTCATTGTGCTGCGGAATCTTGGTGTGTGATGCAACAGTCAGCGTGGAGTTCCGTAGGGCTCGCATTGAAAACCTTGGTGGTCCAAAGCCGGGAAAATGCGCGTCAGATACATAGTCTGAAGTTCGAGGCAGTGTAAAAGCTCAAGCGATATCATTCTTGCTCAAGCGTGATATGAGGCTGGATTTTGCACGGGTTCGTGAGAGTGCTCTTTACGTTCCCCGGATATGTTGGTGAGCGCTAATATGGCTTTTTGGACGTCCACTTGAAGAGGCCTTGAATAAAGCTACCATGCGTAGCTTGGGCCGTCCAGATGTGAGACTCTGGGCCATGCTCAAGGACAGGCTTGTTTAGGGTTTAAGGCTAGCTGGCCGAGGGGTGGTCATAGTGTGTTCTTTGGTTTCTGTCTACGGCATTCCAAAGTGGGCTGGGGCCAAGCGGGTACTACATGTTCCCCACCAATCGAAAATTCCACTGCCTTGAATCACCCGGAATACTCAATCACTGAACCTTCTTCACCACCCCCAAAACCCCGAAGCCCCAGAACCTAAAGCCACAGCGTTTCCTGAAAGCTTCAAACCCCAATCCCAAACCTGAAGCATTCCAAGTTGCAACCCCTAAAAAAGAAGCTCTAAACCAGGTCTTCCCTAACCCCCCAAACCTTATCCCTGACAGCCCTGAACTTTGACCTTGAACCTTTACACCGCACAGGTCCAGAGGCACTGGCGGGCCTTTCAGGGCCGGAAGAAGGCTGCAAAGCGACGTTTGCAGTGGTGGTCCTTCCGAGCATGGAGGCAGTGTACTGAGGGCTTTGGATGTTTAGGGCTTACCTGGACGTGGACTTTTTGTGTCCTTCCCATTATGGGTTGTGTGCAGCAGGTAGACTTGAGGGTTTAGGCTTAATGCTATGAGACATTGGATGAGGATTTTAAGGATTTGGGGTTCGGAGCTCGAAAGGTTTTGGGGATCCAGACAGAACTTCTTGGAGCTCAGGGCTCGGGATTTGGGGCATAACATTTAGGGTTGAAGTTGTAGTGCAAATTCAGGGGAATAATGTGTGACACTAGGGAAGGGTGAGTTGAGGTTTTGGCCGGAAAGGATGGTGAAATTGCGTAAAATGTTGAGGTTTGAGCGTCACTATCTCATGCAGGCTTCGAGCTTTAGTAGCCGAGTGTCTAAGAAGCATTCATCATGCCCTCCTACGACAAGTTGCGGGGCGGGGTATGCCAGATTTCCCCGTAATTCTCGTTGTGGGGGCCCTTTAAGGCCAAGCGGTATGGGGAACACTTCTCAGAGATAACGCAATCTTCAGCCTCTTGGTGTTTGTAGAGCCCGGCTGCAACTGAGAGTTTCATCTGTGTGGCCAGGAAAGTTCAGTAGAGGGGGAGCATCCAGAGAGCAGCACCCCCAACTTCGTAACCGAGACTGCTAGTGAGCAGTCTTGGCCCTTCAGGGGATCCACTCTTTAGGAGGCTGTTGTTGTACAATCCCACGAACAGCCTGATTGAAGCTCTTACCCGTGCAGTGATCCTGCAAAGGATCACATGTTTTCTTTTGGGTATTGCGTAGAAAATAAGCGACGCACGTTGGGAGTATATGAGGGAGTCCTCTACGTGAGACAAATACATCTCAGATTCAAGGGTTTCAGGTTTTTCCGTCAGGTTTTTCCGTCAGGTTTTCCGTCAGCCCCAGACTCGCTCATGCTTGTTGTGGGGCCCTAAAAGGGGACCCCTACATGTTTGGGAACCCTAAACCTGATATGTCCAATGTCTATCTTTACAGGAGTGCTGTAGACCCTTTAAAAGGACCCGCTAACCCCCTGTGTCCTCGCCAGGTGTTGGCTTCACAGCCGCGCTTCCGCCGCGCTCCGGCTGCAAACTGCCGTCCGCGTGCACGTCGCGCGGAGAGACAGGGAGCAGCGAAGGCTGGCCGTTCGCCAGCTGCAGGCCAGCACTTTGGGATTTTAGACTTCAGGTCATACCCTTGAATCGCTTCATAAAGCTTGACACATTCGCGGGGAGCCCCATGCCATGGTCAGGGTTTAGGGCTCAGGGTTAGGGTCTGGGATTCGGAGTTGAGGCTTCAGAGCTAAGGACTTTGGAGGTCACGGCTTCAAGGTTTAGGGCATGTGGTTCCGGTTTAGGCTTTGGGGCTTTTCGGTGTAGGCTTTGGGTTTAGGCTCTGGGGTTTGACATTGCCTTGGCATTTATTGTAGAATGCTGGAAATGTTCATGGTTAGGGTGTAGCGGCCATAATTATGGTATAAAGTTAGGTTCTAGGGTTCAGGTTTTAGGGCTTTACCTTTCTGGCTCTGTGCGAGCCCAGATGCAAAAGGGCTTTAGCTTTAGGGCTTCGCTTTCAGGGTTTAGAGCTGGCTCCAGGGCGGAGTGAGATAGATTTATTCTGGGTTACTTCTCTGCAGGTCATAAGTTATGAGTCCCTAGTGTGATCCTTGGGCTTGGGGCTTCTGGTTTAGGGTCTAGGGCCTACAGTGGATACACAACATCCTGCACGACCCTAGCCTTTCGGAATTACGATGCCCAAGTAAACCAAGGTCATGCAGGATTTTAGGTCCGTACTGCAATATGCAACTTGGCTACAAGTCTGGCTAGGAGCTTCAGGGATCAGACAGGTCAAGAAGATACACCCTTAGTCTGTAGTCTTAGTGCTCCAGAGGAGTGAACTGGATCCTAGCAAAAGTCCACCTAGAAGTCTGACATATGGCACCTATAAGTATACAATATATATATATACACAATATAGACATACACATACAGATATGGACATACACATTCATCAGTTCTTTACATACATCAGTATGTAAATGTGTAAGCATGCATGCGGGCATGCATGTGTAGGTCGGTCGGTCGGTCGGTCGGTCGGTGGGTGGGTGGCAATAAATATATATATATGTATATATGTATATGCTTGTGTAGACATTCCTAGACACATGTACATGCCGTCTTGTAACAGTGCCCATTCTCCGCTCTTTCATCACAACCCCAGTCCTTGGCACTGCGCTGAGGTCCAAACTCCCCAAACGTGAAAAAAATCCAGAGTGCAGGGCCCAGGCCTTGGAAAAGATTGCTTGCGAAATGCGCAAAGCTGAGAATCCTAAGCACTATATACTCGGGAGGCAAGCCAAGTGGGCAAGGGCCTTGGGACTTGCCAGGTAGCGGCGCAGAGTTTCACAGCAAAACGGCTCCTCGTCTCCCCAGTCAGGCAAGCATCAAGGGTTCCAATCGGTCTGGAGCTGAGGGCTGGGGCTTACGGCTCAGAGTTTTGGCTTTGGGCTGTGGCGTTTGGGTTGTAGCGCTCCATAAATAGTGTGAAGGGACAAGAAAAAGCAAAATAGAAAAGGTACCGTTTACAGGCTTTCAGGCTCACCGTAAGTATTATCTGTAGACTGAAGCCCCAGCTTGGTACTGTTTATGGACATGTGGGCCCAAAGTAGCTAGCACTATTTGTAAACTCTACGGCCCCATGAAATACGGGCAGGCTGCTGTTGTAAGCGGCTGGTGCCGGTCTACCGGTCCGGTCACGGGAGCGGAAGCTCCAGCTTGACGAGTAATTACCTCCATCGAGAAACCAGTCTGGCTTTATAGCCCGCTGGGGCTATGGGGATCTTATTATGGTCTCGGGCAATTCCAATTCTGTCTTCTTAAGGGGACTATAGGGTTTAACCACCCAAGCCCCGCTCCACAGCATAGCAAATGAGAGTCAAATGGATGAGACAATGGAATATGAAATGGAAACCGGGATGATATACGCTGGATGTTCCATACCATTTTCGCGATCGTAGGGGTGTGGGGTTCATACTTAGGAATGCGGTACGCGCTAGAAACGCTCATCTTGCAGAAGCAGGCCGCGACTTCCGAAGACAAGAAAAACCTCATCAGACTGCACGACCACATAGTCATTGCGGTTTGCTAGCCTGAGCTATAGACCCTACCTGCACCTCGGATGTCACACCATGCTCTGGGTGCTTTAAACATGCATCTCCCAAAGAAAGGCCCTTGGAGTTGTGCATGGACTATACTAGAAACCCACAACCAAGAACCCTAGACCCTCAACCGTGTGACTCTGCAAGGTGCCTGCAGTATCTTAGATTCGCTCGTGCGAGCATTCTCTTGCAGAGCAGAGTCTGGGCTTCCATTGAGTCGTATTCTTCACTTATTGCCTTTAGTGGCTACATAATGACTCTCAAATTGGGGTTTGGCTTCGTCCTTTAGGCTGAAGGCGTTGCGTGTGCGATGTTGCCTCTTTTTTGTTGGGAGTGATTTTAGATTCCGTCTACTGGCTTAGCCTCGGGTAAGTAGGTCCTGAATTTACGGATCCATTCTTTGATTTCTCACGCAAAAGAGGCAACTTCCCCGAATCATTATGCATGTTAGAACCCTGGATAGCCAATCATGCCTCAAGACAGTGCTCAAAGTGCCTGTTGGGCTCCAACATTTCCTGGGTAATTCCCACATGATCACCGCTGATGGAAGAGTTCCTCAGACCCCAAGCTACGCGAATCCCATATGTGGCCTCGCTCCCCTTCACCCTTTGCCCCAGGAAACCCCTAGGATTTGTTCGAGGATTCAAGGGCCCAAGACCGTACCGTAATCGTGGCACATCCCCCTTTCCACCCGGCTTTTCCCTGCGCAAGGATTCCGCCAACGGTCATGCCGACGGGCGTATCGCAAATTGCTTCGCGGCCTTCTGTGCCTACAGGGAGCCATACGCAGGTGGATAGCAAGGCAAGAGGTGACGGGGCTTTTTGTTTCTTGTTGCCGTTGCGTTGTGTTGCATACATGAGTAGGTTTTTGCCAGTGTGTACACAGATGTGGGGACTGGTTGATTGTCTAGATGCGCTGGCCAGTTGAGTTTTGAGTTGCTGGCTTGTGGCTCCGTACACCGCTTTGGCTGAACCTCTTGAAGAGATGGCGATTGACTGAAGGATGTATTGTGTTTGCTACGGTTTGGGTTTGTGTATGCCTGTGCTCCAGCTGGGCTACAGAGTATGTGTGAAGCTAACATACTGAAAGGTCAGGTTCTTCTGGACCAGGGGACTCCGCACCATATACCCTACACCGTAAACGCTGTACCAGTAGGGAACTCGGCCGCTACTGAGTTTACTGAGGATTTATTGGAAAGAACCCCCAATTGATTCTGACAACATAGCATGAATCCATTACTCCAACATGTTCAGGAAGGCTCAGGAAGCCTGACTCCCCAACTTGTCCTTCCAGATATCCATATCCCCCATCTGCAGAATGTTTAGAGCACGCTTAAAGGGTCCCACGCCCAACCCAAGAGCCAGACCGCAAGGCGCAACGCACGTCGCCAGGCGGAGCGACAACAGCAATGCTGGCTTGCTGCCGCCAAGGTCTGCTGGTGCTGTAGGAGTAGGCTTTGAAATGTAGGGTTTAGGTCTTCAGCTTATTGGGGTATACTTAATCCTACTGACATGAAGAGGTAAGATTTTGTTGGCCAAGGAACTCGGCAACAAGGTCATAGACTTGGCCCGGAGTTTCCGGGCTTAGGGTTCAGAGCGTTTGGGCTAAGTGTTCATGAGTTAGGTGTCTCCGGAACGTGTACCTACGGTTGATCATGTTCCCGCATACTACGAAAAGCTTTGTGCGATCCATCAACATGCCTATGCTACATTTAAGTTGGTTGTACTCTTTAACAAAGTTAGTGAGGGTGTTGCTCAAAAGTTGGGGGGGGGCTGTCATGAGTATAGCTGAGCCGATCACGAGCACTTCCAGGCAACGATGCATGCACGCCTGTTGCGAAGGTTTTTGGTTGCAGAGTTTAGGGTGTAAGGAGTTCAGGGCTCAGGATTCAGCGTTTGGTAATGGACGTATCATGATAAGCCGGAGATGGGAAGGTAGGCAAATAAACCCTGAATCTCGAACTTGACTCCCTTTATAAACCATAGACCCAAAACCCGACATCCCCTATCAACATTCATTCTACTTACTGTCAGGACATTCGAAACACCCTAAATCCAAATCCACTAAACCCAAAGCCCAAACCCTTCCAAAGCCGGTATCACGAGGTCGTCCAGGAGTTGGAAGACATCGGCCTCTGTCAAGACCAGGAGCCTGCATTCATGGCCCGGCCGGGGTAAGGGCTTATAGTCTTAATATACCATGATTACAGGGTGGGGGGGGTCCTACTAACTTCTACTACAGTAAGGGCAGAATGGTTTAGAAGTTAAGGGGTTTAGGCGATTTCAAAGGGCTTTTTCGCGGCATGATTTTTTTCGGGCATGCAGAGACTTAACTAGGGCTTAGGAATGCAGAGCCGAAGTGACAAGAGAAAGGAGAATGAAATGGAGAATGTCATTACGTAGGGCTTAACTGGGGGGTTCTGATTACTAAGCCCTCCCCCCCCAACATGTAGAGGATTCAAAATACATTTCGGCAAGCTTATTTGGTGGGGGGTCTCGGGTCTGCTCTATTAACTGTCCATAGCCGGGGATCATTTTGGTTTTCAATTTGGTGAAAAAAGTTCACTCGACCTATTACGAAGAAGGCTCCCAGGGTCCGAGTACCTGGAAGCTCATGGGTGAATGTAATCTTCTTGTAATGTAATCTATACCCCTATATAGAAGCCCCCTAAGCCCCCCTATTTTGCATAGTCTAAGCCCCAAATAATATCATCAGCTCAGATTGATTTTTCGGATGGCTCCAGAATAGACAAAGTTAGCTGGGGTCTTCTGGATGTTACATGCTTGAGTAGTGTGTACATTGCATCCAAGTGGGCTCCTACGTAGATGTTGTGGGCCCAAGCTAGATGCGACTCAGGTACTTGGACGCCTGGGCTTGATCTCTATAGCAGGTCTATATGTTTTGTGTAATCGAGGCACTAATTGTAAGAAAGCTCGAAAACTTTTTGAGAGGAAGGACGTACAGACGTTCTGTCCTTCAGCGCACACCTCTTCAGTGTATGTCTATGGGGAGTTTCAGAATTAAATGACATATTTTTGTGGGTGACCTTCTTCTGAAGCTCCCGTTATTTTTGAGGATGTCAGGGCGACTCATGCTCTGAAATATACTTCTGACGAGTTTCTCCGCCCATGGCAAAATCCAGCTCGGCGTAATCGCGATACCAGGAGGTTTAATAGGGTTATAACCCAATTGTACATCATTGAACTTGAAACCCAACGAAAGCCCCCCAGGTCCTTCGTGTGTTTATATCTCGGTTAGAAGCACCAGTTAAACTTGGACTATAATTACCCTGAACATCCAGTATGTAGGGGGTCGTTTCTTTAAATCTACCGCTATGCCCAGTATACTTGGAAGTCCAGCATACTAGCGATCCAGTCGATTATTGTAGTTTTACTTAAGCTAATAAGGGTAGATATACTTGGAGCCTTGTTCTAGACTAGACATTTGATGCGGCAGTGCCTTCCCAAGCATTCGCTCCGCTTTTAGGTTTCAAGACGTGCTTGGGAGTCAGATGGCGCCCTAAGTCATGCACCCCTGAAGCCCCAAGGCCTAGAACCTCTACCCTGAAACCCTTGACTCTAATGCCGCGAGCTTGGCAGTAGGATGTGGAGACTGATGCGACAGTTACTGCTTCATCTTCTCAGAGCTCCTGCGAGGCATGGGTTGTTTAGGGCTTGCTTACCTGAACCGTAGGTAGAATAAGCAGTGATAGTATTGGGTATGCGCAGGGCTTAGGATTGAAGAATCAAATCGATAACCCAGTGACAAAGCATGCCTGCGGTTTCGGAAAGGGGGGGCTCCGTGCAAAGCAAGCACCAAACTTAGGTCTTTGTCATCTTGGGAATCTAAGACCTAAGAGTTTGTTGCAGTAGAATCCCGGGGATAAGCTTAACACATTCCATCCAAGGGTGAAAATGCTCCCTGGTTGTTCAAGACCCAGAGGTGAGACTGTGTTCGTGAGCGGCAGGCATGTACTGATGGGGCGATATTTCACCAAGACATGGGGTCTGGGTTGCAAGGGGTTATGAAGGAGGATACTAGGAGTTTAGACTATGGATAGTTGTTTTCGGGTATAGATGGGGTGGACTTTTTTGGACCTCCCAACACGTTTCCATACATACTCCACTGAATCTGTTTTGAAGCTGGCTCACCCCTTGTCAGTACCAAATACTTTCCAAGACTGCACGGTAAAATCATAATGTTAGCGACAGCTTCAGGTGGGTAGTTATCAGGTGGGTGTGAAAGGAGGCCTATATAGGCTTCATATAGCCCCATCACTATGAAAACCTTACATTTAAATACACCTTGTAAAGGGGTTCCCGACCTGGTAACTACCCACCTGAGGGTGTCTTTTGATAATGGGCAGTATTCTAATCGCAGGGAGCTGGGGGCCTTCCTTGCGCTCAGAGTTGTGCACGCATTTAAAGATGTAGAACGTGCTACCATTTCTTGAATCGACAACAGAATGCATGCATGCTGCGCACACCTCGAGTGGGCCGCAATTGTCGCATAGAGAGTGCTACTCGACAGGCCTTGAACTTCCCATTCAGACCTTAAGCGGTGCCAGCTACAGCGACCTCAGGTGACCTCGCACTAAATGGTGGGAAAAAAGAAATGGGCTCAGACTGACCTGCTTCAAGTCTTGCACTCGTTACAATGTAGTCAGACTTTGCTTTATTTGCAAAAACAGGTACAGCCAATTACAGCCTGGAGCTATCCTGATACATAGCCTTAACAGTTCGCACCCAAAGCTTGGACACTTGAGAGCTCACCCCACCTCTTTTTGAAATGAGCCCCCCACCTGAAAGCTAGACTTTATCGAGCCAAAGGAATCCCCCTCCCAAAAGCATCCTCCACTCCCCAGGGCTTAGCATGATCTTGACAAAAGGTAGCACGGGAGCTATTGCAGGCGGCTACTTGTCAGGAGCAGGCTCATCTACAGAAATCATGTTTGGGCTTCAGGGATCAAGCTTTGGCCACCTTGGAGACCCAAGGGATGTATGGGGGGGTATAAGAGAATTATGATCCCCCTTGAATAGATAGACTATGGCTTCGGCTATATTATAATAGGATCCCCATATACCCCATGTTCTATCTACTTAAGGGGGACGTTAGTTGGATTCTCTTTGAGGAGTACTTAGGGTGTCACTCATTAAGGAAATTGTCATGGGCTACCGCAGAGGACCATTCCCATGATTTTGGGGATGCATGGATATCTCTTTCTGATTCCTCAGTTTCCTCGATAATCTCCTATAGTGGTCAAGAGGTTTTGGAGTCAGGGTTTTAGGTTGCTGGAGTAAACTGATCTTGCACTTAGGTTGTAGCATTTGGGTGTTTCCAACAAAGGTTCGCCCTTGTACAGCCAAACACCAAATACCGTATTTTACTTTTGTGTAGTGGTCCTCCCGAAAAAGGGACCCCTCATTTCAAGCCTTGCATCGCCACACCTCTTAAAAACATTGGTTTTGGCAAGTCCCATAACTAGAGGCAACACAGTGAGCTGGACAAACCAGGCACCGGGGTAGTCTGCTTGGTGAAGGCGAAGGGTTCCTCAGGGCATTTGGAGATAGGCCCCTACCCCGGAGTAATGGTAAAGAAAGGAAGAGATAGGGACCTGAGCATTATGTCACTATCAATGCCTCATGGGGCATCCCTTTTCCAGGATCCTTCTCTGCGTATCCTTTTGAAGGAGAGTCAAGTTCAAAGAAATGGAAAAGGAAATGGAACCTGGGATTTTACAAGGAGGTTAAGGCTAATTAGGTTCAGGTTACGGATCAGTTATATGTTGTGCTATGACGTTCCGGAACTGCTTACAGGCTCCACGGAACACACAAGACGACCATCCCTAGGTTAGTTATGTACCCCTCCATGTAGGGCTTAGGGGTTAGGGTTTGGGCTTTGGGCTCTTGACCTTGGTGGGGGATAACTGTGGCACCGCAAGGCAAAACAGCAACTCCAAACAGACCACGAAAACAAAAGGCCCTACCATCATGGTCAACCAGTTCGGCATGGAGCCTTCAATGAACAAGCCCAAATAATCATCAAGATTTTGCCCCTGCAATCCTTATATGTATATGTATATATACGCATGTCTATGATATGGCGTGCCCTCCAAAGCCCTGTTCTGATGAGAGAGGCCCCTACATGTCGCAATAGATGTGTTTCTCTTTCAGCTCTTCGAAGCTAAGATTCGAGTTCATTGCAGAGCTTTGCCAAGTGCATGGGTTGCTGGAATCCAGGGACCGAGGTAGATCTATTGCCCAAAATTGCCAAAATCAACCGAAACGAAGTCAAGCATAAAGGGCTATAAGGTACAGGTCATATAGTATCATTTGGGTTTCACCTGAGACTTGTCCTACCTTTCTGGGGACCCCTTTGGGGTAGCATCCTGGCTTTCGAGGAGGCCGATACAGATGCCACTGGGTCTGCCGTATCCTCACAGAGCTCTTGCAAGGCTTGGTGGGGTTTCAATACTTGCTGTTGCTACGGCTATTAAAATGACTAGCAACATGTCCGTTATAGTATCATTATTACTGTGACACTTACTGCGGCTGGTACTGGCAATGGCTTGTGGGATTCGAGGGCTGAAGGTTTTTTTGGCTGCAGTTTTGCATTGTGGGCTGAGGATTCGGAGGCGTCACGTGCGAGCAAGCGCTCTCCTGCTACACAACGACTGTAGATGGTCTGGGGAATGTATGGCACATCCATTTTTACGGGGATATGAAACCCAAGAGCATTTTGCAAGGGTTGTTCAGGGAGAGTATACGTTCGGGTTGTGAAGGCTGCCAGTCCTTTCCAACAACCGGCACAATTGAGCAGGAAGGGGACGATCGTGGCAAAGAATTTGGAACCCGGCGACACCTGAAGGCCCTTTCGACTTAAACCTCACGATGCAAGCATGGGATCGGTAGAGGGGACTCTTGTAGGCGAAGTTTGACTTGCTGGGGTTCCATGCTCATTTGCGAGGTATGTATCCTCAAGAATATATAGCCGTCTACATAAGAAACATATCCTATGTACCCCTAGATAGTCCTTCTAAAGGCCCCTTAAGCGGGGTCCTTATGCTCTTTTGAGGGAGCACATATCCTCAACCGCAAAGCTACATATTCCATAATCTACCCTTTAAACGGCGTTCCGTGTTAGTTTGGGGCAGGGTATACCCCCAAGCCTTACACCTCAAAGCGAACCCAATCCTAGCTCAAGACCCTGGAGCCGTGCAGGGATCTGCTAGCGGCGAATCGCCTTTGCCAGGCGAGCTTTGGTTTGTTAGGGAAGCCAATTTTTCATCAGGGTTCCAGGAACTTGAAGATTAGGGCTCACGGAAGCAGACTTGGGGCTAAGATCCCCTCCAACATGGGACCAGTCATACTAGCTGGCACTGTGACTCTTGAGAGTATTGGACCCATGGATGGTTGTGAGATTTGCGGCTTTTTGCGGCATCTGCAATGACATGAATAAGCCTTGGGCCATACGGCTACAAGGATCTGACCATGGACCGGAATTCAGCAAGCCAGGTGCATTATTGATAAGACCCGGTGACGATACGTGCTGGGAGGATGTAGTGGAAAGAACGTTTTTTCAGGTGGATCTGCTGATTTGCACGGTTGAGAGATCAGTGTTTAGCTTCATCTCCACCACATTCCTTCAGGATGGGCTCCAGGGTCGTTCTAAGTCATGTGGAGCCCTCAACCGTTCCAAAATGTTGGTCTTGTATTCCTTGGTACAGGGTACTCGAACAGATCTCGGCATCATATTGGTACTTGTTCAGGCCTCTAGATTAACTCCTCTTGGGCAAGCCATGCTGACAGCACCTGACCGTGTGAGTAATTTCTCCCAAGGGCCTTGTGTCAGATTGGGGACTTATTCTGCCTACTTCGGCTGGGCAAATTACAACGACCTCACCCGTCCTCACCCTAAATGGTGGTCAAAACAGTAGCTTAGTGCGAGCTGCTTGCTTAGCAGAATTTACTCAGCTTCGGCCAGCTGAGTAAACCAAAATCACAAAGAAGGGTGAGACACTTTGGGCTATCCGCGGTACCCACCAGGAGTCAACACAAACTGCAATTGAAATCGTCGTCTACGTCCAAGATATACCTTGTCAAGTCTTGTGGGCGTCAATGGGGTAAAGTGATGGGTTTAAGCCCTAAGCTAGCCTCTATAAGACCTTACAAGGGTCTCATTGCGTGATGGCTCAGAACTGATAAGGAGGTAATATCTGGTGATATCCTGCCTCCCAAAAAGATCATTCAAGATACTACTGTTTTGAGATATATAGGTAAATTGGCATTCCTCAGGCCCAAACATGCATCGCAGGTGCACGAATCAACGTCAGCGACCTGCAGCCGGAGTCTTTCCAGGATCTTGGCAATTCTGGTGCCTGTGAACACTGGCACTTTTGCATGGGGTTACACAGGGATTACTTTAGAGATTCACTCCTCCTCACTCCCCATTGAGGATCCGAAAGTTGTTTGAGAGATGGCAGAACTCTTGATATTCTGAGCGTAACGCCGGATCGGTACCCTCGCGGAACCTGCTCTCCACAATGCTCCCAGGAGGTGTTTGCTGTTTTTGAGAATTGCACAGAGCTAACATCCCAAGCTGTAAACCACAAATCCATATTCTCAAACCCTACACCCAAAAACATCAGCAATTCGTGCCTTTGCTGATGCCTGTTTCAGTGAGCAGCTTTCGGGCAAGCTCCACATATGTAAAGTTGGGTCGGGAGACCTGGTAGAAGTGCTTATTCTAGACTTTTGGGTAGATCTTGAACGAAATCTAATTTCCGCAGTCCGGTATGAAGATTGCATGCCTTGCCTACGTCCTTGACCCAAAATACGGTCCTCAGACCCCCTGCAGAGGATTAGTGTTTGGCGGTTGAAGATTATTCGAGGGGGTACAGGGGAGCTTGCGATAGTTGGCTTGCCTCCAGGCTGAGCGATTAATTAAGAACTCTGGAATAGTAAGAGGCCGCAATACCTATGACCTTCGTCTAAGGGGTGATAGGAAGCATACCCTAAAAGCTTGTTAAGATTTCACATACGTGTTAGGGTATCTTCTTCAATTAAGAGGTATGAAGCTCCCTGGGCACCTTCCAAGTATTAAGTTCCATTGCAAGGACGGCAGCACGTCCCCGGCAAAGGTGGAGCAGGCGAAGTCGCTGAGTGCAACTGTTTGATGAATGGTTTTGGGAAGCTGGAGGCGGATTATCATGAAAGGCCTCAGCAGCTGTTTGTACGTAGAGACCCCAAACAACACGATGCGCGGAAAGCCAAGAAGAAGCTGCGGGAGATCAGGACAAGGTCTCTCAAGTTTCTACCCCATCCCAGATTGACCCTCTCAAATGCAGACAAAATCCATGTAAGTTTTTGGGCGGAGTAACTCACAAGGTTTCATTCGTCACGTTCGCTTAGCTCGTGACAAAGACATCCCTCCCTTCCAAAAACTACTACGTGCACCCTTTTGGATTCCTACGAACCTAAACCCGAATACGCTGAAGCTAAGCCATCAACTCGCAAATGTTCCGCCAAAACTGGGTGCGGCCAGGACAACGATGTTGAGCTCATGCCACACTCGGCAAGGCAGCTTCCGCTGAACGGTTGGTTCAGGGTCTAGGGCTTAGGGCTCAGGATTTTCCGGAGGCAAAGTAATGGGTCGTCCCCTCTCCCAGTGACTGTCCATAAAGGGGACTTTATTAAGAGGCTGTTATAACTCCAATTATCTCTTGCGGTAGCTGTTGCCTTGAGGGGGAATGCCCTAACGCGTTACACCTTGTTCAGGTATCTACCCTACATGACCTAGCTAGCAAGGATCATTTCCCAGTTCACACTATGCTGCACCCATTGACCTGCCCACACGATGTTACATAATTTCTCCGCCTGCCTAATATCCGAGTCAGAGCGAAGAGGTCATGTCTCGTAGGGTTGCATTTTGAGCTGAAGGTCGTGTTTACTGGGGACTGCAAATCAGAAACAGCCTCCACGCCTTCAAACGAAGACCCTGACTCTCCCGCAACCTAATACCCAGAACGCTAATGCCTACACCCTAATTCTTAAATCCCTACAAGAGTAAGAACAGCACTAATGATCTTCAACCTCAATCCGGGGGGGCAGTAACCTTTTTGATTGAAGAATTTACCTCAAATCAAACTGTGGTGTCTTGTTTTCCTCCAGGGTGCTCGTTCCTCTGGGAACCCTAAGCTCTTGGATCCTAAACCCCTCCCTGCCACATCCTCTTCAGGCTCCGCCGGGCTCTTCCCATCCCTCTGGCCTTCCAAACCTGCCCAGACAAGCCGACCTTGCATCACAGTGGCAAGAGGGTTTTCAGCAAGTAGATTGCTCAATCATGGAAGAGAAAATGGAAACTACCATATTATTTAGGGGTTAGAGGCTTAGGGTTGAGGATGTGCTGGTGTGGGGTTTGGGGGAGCTTTAGGATTTATCTCAGCTGCTGATTGGCTAACCTGTAGGATCATGCTTAGCTGAGAATGGGGGGGAATGGCCAAGGAGATAGAACTGCTGCACTTTTCTGGATCTGGGATGTGATTTCAGGAGTTACGGTAATGGGCTTGGTCAGAGGAAATTCTCATAGCATGCGTGGATTACTTTTCGGGTCCATTCCTCCATTCCCAACTAGGCATAAATGGGTAAGTCATCTTCAGTGTTGCTGATAATCTGCCTACTCTTATTGGCTTCATCAATGCTGCTTCCCACGCTCATTATCAACAGCTCCATTTTTCTTCGCAGGAGGAAAGCTCGTTCGTTGTCATTCTAGGTGCTGTCAGCATCACTTTCTGTATGCTCACTTCGTTCATTATGAGCATGTTTTTTTCTCGCCGCTGTCTTGACCGCCGTTTTCTGGAGGTTCCGCCGAGCCTCTACACGCCTATCGTCACAAATAGGAAGGTCTGAACAATGTTGAGTCCTGCCTTAGAGTCTAGCGCCGGAGAACCTTGCGTTGACGAACCCAACAATAAACCCGACGCTGCCACCCGCACATCCTGCTTGCGAGGACGTTCCAGAAACCCTTCACTTGCTACCCTGCAATCTGAGACCCGACGATGCAGTTATGATTGGGTTAGAACTGCACTAACCACGTGAGATTCGTTTTCCCTGAACCTCCAAGTGTGCGAGTTTCTCAGTCTCCCCCCACATCATGCACCAGAGAGGCCCACATGTTATTTCATCTTACTTCCATGCGCCTACAAACCTGAAGGGCTAATATGAAGTGCTTGACCTTCCTCCTAAAGCCGGGCTGTAATTATCGACCCTTAATCCTGAGAAGTCCCCAAAGTAAGTAATGAGAAACTGGGGCCTTTTTCTGAGAATGGGTAGCACCCAAAGACTCTTTGCTAGGTATTGACGGAGACGACACCATTTTTGTGTCAGCAAGCTCAGGCTGGCGAGACCACTTTTGCCAGCCGACTTGGCGAAGCCTGGCGAGGCTTCACATTTGCTGGCTGGTCCAGGGGTGGCAAATCCCCACATCGCCTAAGCTCCATACGCTAGCCAACATTGTAGCAGCTGGAATTGGAATGCAATCAGACCGAGGGTAACGATACATGGTGCGGCTCACAAGAGGAGTCGGTGGTTATAATTTCCGTGGATTTCCGAGTAGGAGGACGTCCGGTTGGAGTGTGAGGGTTTCGGCCTTCATGGGTCCTTCGGGGCTTGCATTTAGGCTAGGGGTCTGAAGTTCGAACCAAAGGTCATTCATCTTCTTTGTATTTTTTGGAGAGGCTTGAGAACATTTGCGTGCATGGTAAGGTGGAGGTTGACGGGCTCCTCAGGCCGAAGGCGGGTATTGGGGAGCCACCGGATATTTGAAGGAGCAATGGCTGTGGGGTCTAGGGTTGTGCCCCTCAAGATGGTGGGCTTGGGTTTAGAATTAAGGACAACTGTAGGGATGGATTCCCCGTTCCCAACTAAGCTCTGAATCCTAACAGCCTAAATCAGAATAGGTCTGCCAAGCCCTCTCAGGAATATGGCGGCCCTCTCGCCCATACCGAATTCTCATACTGATGACAGCACCCATGTTTCCCCCAATTCCCCTGAGGCACCAGCAAGCCCCAAACCCGTAACCCAATCATGATCCATGAAAAAGACCGCGTCTTGTAATTCTGTTCCATTCCTAAGCTCTAGATAATGCAGTAGATTCAATCTTGTTCAAAGAGATTCGCATGTTCCTTTCTATTACGTCATCACACAAGAGGATTCCAGTGTCTTTTCCATTCCAAAACCAGAAGCAGTAAAGGGGTGTCCATTGTTTTTCCATTCCTAAACCCGAATTCCCCCTTCAAACCCTGAATAAGACGGTTGTTTCATGTCTTTTTTAGGCCTAAACCATGAACCCTTGAAACACTAAGAAAAAATGATGGTTTCAACCTCCTCTTGAGTTCCTACACCTTGAATTCCAAGTAAGCACCAGAAAGTCAAGCGCCAGGGCCCGCTCAACTTTAGCGACGTGACGTTGGAACCCAGACCGAGCTGCTTGGCAGTAGCAGGAGAGCACACTGAAGGGTTTTCAGTGTAGGGTTTACACGTTTTTCCGGTTGGCTGCTCAGGGTTTTGGGATATTCCGAGCGAAAACCAACCTCACCTTTTCTTACAAGCCTCAAAATACAGAGTTTGGCTGTTTGGCGATTGACGATGGAAGCCAGAGTAGTTGCAGGAAGTACTAGCTACTGCGTGCGGAGAGCGTTCAAGAACAGTGTGGAGGATTACAGTCAGCCCATTGTGGTCCCGATAAAGTGACGAATCATCTCTAGGGTTTTGGGTAATGATGAGGTCCATAACTAATGCGACATTCGGGCCACGCGACGAAGATGAGTTTGACGTTCCTTGTCCTGCCACGTGACAGGTGACTTTCGAGGTGCTTCAGGACTAGTTTGACAAAGCTGAAAAAAAGACACCCCCCCTGGTAGTGCAACTGTAGTAATATTATGGTATTAGTAATGGTGGCAGTTATGTAGAGAGAGAGAGAGAGAGAAAGAAGAAGAAGAAAAAGAAGAAGAGAGAGGGAGAGAGAGGGAGAGAGAGAGAGAGAGATATATATGTATATATAGATGTAGATATACCTGTTGACGGAGCAGTACACAGGCTTGGGGTCTTGCAAGGTGGCCTCGAGCATCCGCCCGTCGAGGCGCCAGGGTATTGAACTTCCTACAGCTTCTGACGATGGAAATGCAAAGTGTGTGTAGTCTTTGGGTGTGCAACCCATCTCTCAACAAATTGGGCATTCAGTACCCCAAAATCAAAACGATGCGCATCTTTTCTGTGACGTTCTGTTTCGAGAAGACGTGACGTTGAGTCCTCGCCGGATGTGCAATGTGCGACACATACTCCAAGGATTTCACACGATAATGTACTGAAGCTTGACTCGTGTTGCCTGTGCCATTCCGTAGCTTGGCAAACCCGCCTCCACACAGCTTGAACAAGGTACTGTTTTCCCGAAAGCTTTGCGAAGGTTTTTTTTTGCATGGAGGTGGCTGTCTAATAGGATGGCTTGATGTTTGCATTTACGAGGTTTGATTGATGGGGCGATGTGGATGGGATGATTTGGTGAGGTTGTTGTACAGTTGTCGTGAAGTATCGGATGGGATGTGAGATTGATGGCGTGATGTGAGGTTGTTGTGAGGCTTTCGTGGGTCTAGATTTGTTGTGCGGTTATGGTGTGGTGTCGCGAGTTGTGAGGTTGTGCCCCTACATGGCTCAAGCAGCCAATATGATCAACTGGCTGTGGATTCATCATGGCTTATAGCAAGCTTATATAAAATAAGGACCACCCCGATCACAGAGTACTTGTACAATGTGACGACAATAAGAGGTTTTAACAGGCGACAACAGCTGCGAGGATCGCGATGAGGACCACCCCGATCCCTCCGGCAATGAGGGCTTTTGAAGCACGACTAAAGCATGAAGGGCCAAAAGAAACAACGGTTGGAGGCTGTTCAAGCGCCAAGAAGAGCGACAGTTAGGACGATGGCCACCCCCAAGGGCCCCATCCGTGTGATTGTTGGCACTTGAGAGGCATACCGAGTGGGGGGGATACCATGGGCGGGTTACTTGGGAACGCACGGCGCGTCCTCTTGTGTGGTGGCTATGCTCTGGGCGCTAAGTTAGGATTAGACTATTACCCCCATCCGCCCCTTGTGGTCCTGTGGCCAGTGGTCTAGGTCTTGTGGCTTCAGCGTTTACAGAGGGCTCATAAGCTGTTACCCAACCCCCCCTATGGTCTTTTGGCCTGTGGTCTGCGTCTTGTGGCTTACATTAGTTTTGTGGAGATTTTATCGAGGGTTGTTCACCGTTTATTACAGAGGGTGTATAACAGTTCATGCAGGGTTTCAAGAAGGTATGCAAAGAGTTATGATTGTATACAAAGTCTATAAAATAAGATGAGGACCATGCTGATCCCTGTGACTATTAGAAAAATGCGACAACAATATGAGGATTCAACAGCGATGAGAGTTGGCTTCGAGGCATCCCAAAAAGAAGGCTACGACAAAGGCGACCTCGAAAGGCCCCGTCCCTGTGATTGTTGACGCCTTTAAAGCATGGGGGGTGGAGGGGGAATACCACGTGGGAGGGGAAAAAGGTTGTAAACAAAAAATGAACTTGCAGCCCTGAAGTCTATATCCGAAGTCCTGCATCATGAAGTCTTTGAACCCTACCTACTGTATGCCCTACATTCAAAACCCTCAACCCCAAAACAAGAGTAGAACAATTTCCATTTCGCTTTCCGAGTGGTTCCTCTTTCTTCACCCAGATCGTAAATTCCTGGAACAGTTCCTGAACCCTGCTTCATGATATTCCGGAAGTGCAGGCCGCACTCACTGCGCTTTTGGAGCTGCAGCGCGCAGCGTATGACTGGGGCATGACGGAGGTTAGCGCACGCAGCTGGTTGATGCGAGGATTTTGATTTTGGGGTGTCAGGACTTCTGGGCGAGGTATGAGGGTTTGGGGTCTTAGGGTGTAGAATTGGACTACGGATTATTGCTCTGCACTTCTTTGCTGCGCTACGTGTGCTTAGATTGCATGCCCAGCCTTTTGTATCAGCAACCCTGGATTAATCATCCTGCCAACATATTCGTCTTTTTTTTGGACTCAATATAATTTGGCAAGCTTTGGCTACATGTCAAGGCATTAACTGTGGTAAGTGTTGACTTGCGCTGGCGAAAGTGTCCATGCTTTGCTAGCAGCGGTGATCACTTTGGTACTCGCCGCCACTATCGCCCGACGCGAGCCATTTTTTACTATTACGATTCTCGGTGTCTGGCCTGTGTCGGAGCATATTCCACATCCTTAGTTTAGCACCGCCCCGAATTCTAAACCTGCGGAAGCCGCGCTTGATGGAAACACTTGATACAATACACTCACAAAATCTCTAACATCTCCACATAGCCCACACAAACCTCATTGTTTAGACCCCAAACAAATTCGCCGGTGCTTCAGGCCTTGAAAGGTGAGCGGCAGGGCGGCTCCTAGCAGTTTTGTGGCAACCAGAACTACTGATACTCTAATTTGCTTGTTGCTTTTCGAGGATAGAGCTACCAGCTATTGGCAAGTCTTTGAATTTTGATATTAGGTAAACCACTCGGGCATATTCCCGCGGCTGTGTGGCTCGCAGTGTAGGGACCGGCCAGTGTACATCACAGGCCTCCACATGTTTCCTTGCGGCTCAGGAATTTCAAGTGCGTCGTCTGCGGGACTCGTAAGGCGCAGCATACCGCCCGCAGAAGAAGTACCATGGCCGCGATTTGTGCAGAATACACGCACCGCGGGAACGGCCACGCCTACACCGTACAGTTATAGAGCGAGGGGTGGCAACTCGAACATTGCTCCGGAGGAAGGCGGTGGGTCCACCAGCAATTCCGATAGCTTCCCCGAGGATGAGGAATGCGATCCTGCAAGCGTAGACTTCTGCTTGGGCCCACGGGAGATGCCTGGAAAGTTACCTGCCTGTCCAGTAACGAAGCGCCGACCCTTTTTGTAGACTATACCACATGGAGAAAGGCTCTAGAATCACCTGACTAAAATAACAATAGCATCAACAACAAGAAGACGAACAACAGCAACAACACCAGCAGCAACAACAAACAAAAAGCAATAACATGACTGTAGTCGTAATGAGAAACTCTAGGTGGACGCCTAAGGCTAACCTTTGCAGCTGATCGACTTCGCCTTGGCAGAGACAGGATCCAGTCACGCACGAGCGGCATCTTGTCGAACACTGCGTCTGTTCCTGGGTTGTCAAGGAATTTGGTTAAGTTGCTGAGATAAGGAAACCCCACTCTTTACTGTATTCCCGTATTATGATATGTTACCAAGTGCTTGACCAGCAACCCAGGTTAGCTTCTCGGACTACATGCACATCCGCCGGCAACTGCGTTAATGTTAGGGGTGCTGTATACTGTTGGGAGCATGGATTCCCTGAATCTGTGGTAGCTTAGTAAGATGAAAGGTCTCCCTGCATACTCAGCAGTATGAATTTAAACTCCGTGGTGAAGACCAGTCGGTGGAAATGAGGTCAAAGGCCCAGCCAAGCCCTTCAACCCCTAAGTCCTTCAACCCTTAAACTACTTCAACATCCTGTAAGAATCCCTCCGGTAAGAGGGACCACAATTGCAAACACATTGGTTTCTAAAGTCACGGTCCTCCCCATGTACCCCCCTATATAAGATCATCCCCGTTAGTCGGGCTGAAGACACTCCAAGGCAAAGCACGGAGAGACATCAGCTATCGTTTGGAAGTTCACTCCATGTTGGCGATGGAAGCAACTCCATGCGACTCAATTTCTAAGATTGGAACTATGGGCCGTGAGTCCTTGGGTCCTGACTCCTCTTACATACTTGTAAAACCAAGTATGGGAATTATGGGCCCCTAGCTAGGACCCAAAGAACAGGGAAGGGACAATCTTAGGGGTTCACGGTTAGGATTTTGGACATCGGCTAGCAGGGAATATTGGAATGGATCCGTCTAGTAGACGTCTTAAGGTTTTGGAATGACTCCCTATGTAACCCCCAATCATACTACTGTAATAGTGGAGAGCCCGATGGCAACGAACATGGAAAGTGACATGGAAGCTCCTATTGGGCCGTATCATGCCCAACAGTTTAGTTGTTTCCATGTTCTTTTCCATTGTTTTAATAGCTGCTAACCACAGGTCAGGGTGAGGAGCACAGCCCCGTGGTTCTAGATTTTAGGCTTAACAAAGTCCAAGGTCCCTGTAGAGGGCTTGCAGGCTTTGTATAAGGAAGGGATATGGAGGGCTTAGGCGTCCAACACTTGGGGGTCCCGATTCTTCAGATTATCATATCACTTCATACGTATATATATATATGTATATATATATACACATTTAATGTGGCCCCTCCCCCCCTGATCCACCTTCTATTGTTTTTAGTTTTGGAAAACCCTCACTACTGAGGTACCGTTTCCATAGGTTTGGATCTGCCTTCCCTCAGGTCTTGATGTTTAAGGATAGAGGGCTGGCAGGTTTCAGCACTGCTTTCCAAATGGATGACGCACTAAAGAACAACCAGCTAATTTCATCAAAGTACCTATTTAGTCTGTGCCGGCACAAATGAGAAGTAGACCCAAGACCAACAACAAAACACAAAACACAAACAAATCAGGAGTGTACATGGTTTGGGAGAGAGAAGCTGGTCTCCATGGTTTTTCCAGGGAAAAAGTTGGTTACGCTTGGTCCGAACCATCTTTTCCAGGAGAAGCCGGCCCCAGGCGCAGCCGAGAATCAGCAAGCAATGAAAACCAGGCATTCCCTAGGAACACCTTGGATTCTCCAGAGCAACAATATATCATCGTTTTGCTTGGGAAAATAATGCTTTTGATCAGGCGAAACCAACAATTCATTCGAACAACATATTTTGGTCTCCCAAACCGGCCACTCTGATGAACTTGTTGGTTCCTTGGTTTTGGGTATGTCTATCATGGCCCATCCGCTTCCAAAACCTGCGAGTTCATTTTACCTTTGTTGCCTCTGGGAAACTTCAGAATGACCTCTAGTTCGGAAATTGTACAGAGAAACATTGGAGTCCACGAAGTGAAGCACGTTTATCACAATACTTATATGAACAAAGTCAGGGCCCGGGACTAAAGAACTCCTTGAATAAATCCAAGCAAATTCATTCGACGATAAAACAGCAAATTTCGCGAGCCCAGGATTACACAATTCCTTTGATAAATTGAAGCCAGTGTAATAAGGGATTCATATGTAGAAAAACAAAAGCCCTGATAAATTGAGGCTAGTTTAATGTAATAAATGGATAAAAGCTGGAACCCAGGAATAGAGAATTCCGTCAACAAATCAAAGCCAGTTTATTTATTTAGTACGGGGTTCACAAGGAGAAAATTGCTAATGACTGGTTTGGCGCCAGAGGGTGGAGCTTGGGGTGGGGGGCCTAGCATGTTTTCTTTTCAGAAAATATTTGAAAATGTATATCTATATGTGCGTGTGGAAGTACATGCTACCCCCGCACTGAACCCGCACTTGCGCGAAAACGTTGACCTACATATGATGTTCAATCTATTTCTATGCGAGTTCCGATGATACGTGAAATAAAGAGGCTTCATAGAAAACTGCCATCGACGTAAAGCTATAGATTACATGCTTGAATCAGTGGCCAACAGCTGCAGCCTCCCAATGTAACCTTTCCATGGCGGCTGGCAGCAGACATGCTATTCTCATGGACTTCCCACAACAGATGCAGATCTAGCTCATAGTTTTGTTTTGTCTTAGCTGCTCGTTTCCAGGGCTTGGTTGATATTCCGTTTAGATATACCTCCTACTAAAGACATGTCGACTGTAATTTCCAGATCCTGGGTTCTTCATTTTCTTTATGCAAATCCCTTTCTATTGCCTCGAAAATAAAAGAAACAAGAGTTCTCATGGATTCCTGACTTTCTCAAGATAAACACCCTAGATCCTAAACGCCTTACCAAACAAGCTTCGAATCTGAGTGGGAATTCTGGAGCCCTGTACCCTGATGTGCCTTTCCTAAGCCTTGGTGTTCTGTATATACACTGCTTGCTAAATTGCTTTAGAATTTACAGGGCAATTCTTAGGTTCTGGGTTCCGGGTTTTCTTTGTATGCATCCTTTGCCTTTTGCAATATGTGCTGAATCTTAAATGGGAATTCTACTTTCTGGGGCTTGATTTTCTTGAAGCAGACCCCTTCCTACAGATGCCTCAGATTTAAATGGCAGTTCTGAGATCCTGGGTTCTTCCTGATGTTCTATGCATATCCGTGCCGCACGCAGTTCAGATTTCAAGGGTAATTCTGAGGTCCAGCATTCTTGATCTTCTACGTATAGCCTCCTACTAGATCTGCTTCAAATTTGAATGGAGTTTTCTCTTTCGGGGCGTAATTCTCTTGATATGGACTTGTCACACGGTGAGGGGCCATTCTCAGATCCTGAGCTTCTGGCATTCTGCATGTAAATTGATTACTTACATGTGCTACAAACTTGAACGGGAATGTTCTCTTCGTGTGCTTGGTTTTTCTATGGTACTCCCTTACAAGATTTCCTTCAATTTTAACCAGGAGTTTTCAAGGACCTGGGGTCCTGGCTTCTTCAAAATTAATTCCTTAGGAATTCTAGAATCCACCTTTTGCATTCTCCGTTCCTCGACATTCATTTTCTCTCTATAATCACTCATTAGATGTGCTGTTTAAAACCTTTTACTGCGTGTTATTCTAATTCAGCTGTCAGAATTGATTCTCAAGCTCTGGATTCCTGGATTTGTCTATGCAACTTCCTCAATAAATCTGCTTCACATTGAAAAGAGACTGCCCCTTGCCTGGACTAGTTTGGGTTTTGGCAATGTTCGGGAGGGAGGGGGTAGCAACAAAACAAAGCTTTGAGGCGAACATCTTGCCAACACCTGAGGCGAGTTGAAAAAGCAACCAAGAAAGAATGTTCTGGAGGTCCTCAGGACCAGGGCCTTCTGATTTTCCATGTTTGGTACTCTGTCAGGCTTGGGCAATGAGTATTTTGGCTTGGATAGCTTGCGTGAAGCCAATGTTGTCTGCATCGATGGCTCCGGATGTGTACTGGCTGAAATTCTGAATATACAAAAAACGCACGAAACACTGCCGAATTCGCACAGTATGCAGAGGTAAGTTCTCTTGAGAATACAATTACTGGCTGCCTAAATCACAGAGCTCAAATTTATTTGTGAATGCGTAATCTCAAAACACCGAAATTCCAAAACCTGTGTGGACATTCCAAGATTCCCAAGATGGAAAACTCCAGAAATGCGGCCTCAGCATTCCAAAGCTCCAAAATTACAGGATTCCAAGCATTACAACATTCCACATTTTGGGATTAGAATGTATTCCACAATCCAACATTCCAAGATTGAAAAAATCCGAAAATTGTGGAGTTCCAAAAGTTCAAAATACTTTTTGGAGTAGAATTTCCCGAGTTCCAAGATTCCAGAAGTCCAAAGCTCCCACATTCCTATTTTTGACTAAGAGTTCCCAAGTTCCAAATTCCAGAGAACCAGTATTCCAAAAATGGAATCTTGGAACTTTGCAATTCCCAGTCCTAAAAATGCAGTTCGGGAATTCTGGGATCTTGGAAGTCTGGAATGGTGGAAGTTTGGAATGCGTAGCCAAATAATCATCTTTCATTGAAAGGCAAATCACAAAAAATCAGCATGACTGAGTTGGTTTGTTTGAAGCCGTTTGGACACGCTTCCTAACCCCACCCCTTCGGCCACACCACCTCCAAATGCCTGGCACATCTCCAGATAGCGTACGTGAGCCCTACTTAGGTAAAGCGTGAGTGTTCTGGGGGAGGGACCATGTACATTACATGTATCTAGAAATCAAGGGCACCCCTCAGTGTTTAGAAATTCTCATTCAGGGTTTGTGGCCGAAGTTTTGATGGGAGTTGAGCAGCTTTTCTTCTAAGCTTTTTCGAGTCAATGTCTATTCTTAAACCCAATGTACATTACACTAGAGAGTGATAATATTTTGATGGAACCTCAACACTGTCCCAGGTGCTTGATCTGCAGTTATCATAAGCCTCCAACCAGAATCTGCAGCAAGGGCGCATTCTGCGATTTCTGTCATCTCCATGACGGTCTGCGGAACAAGAGGCGAAAACCCGATTCATCGAGCCAGAGAAGTCGTCGCATCACCCGCATGAGCTGGGCAGAAACAGAGATTCCAGTTCTGCAGTCCATTGACCTTTGATAATACTCATGCAGAGTGGGGATTGAGGAAATAGGGTATGGTGAGCATTACAGGGGTGGCTCTGCGGGGTTATAGAAGGGCTACTATAGGGATCCCTTCCTCCATTCCCAATGAAGCCTGGTTGGGCACCTGGCAGTTTGCAGAAGATTTCATTGGCTTTCAAGCCATGAGGCAGCAAGAAGCCTCAGCTTTGCAGGTTGAAGGGCCCAGCCTTAAACCCTAATCCTAGCTGTCGCGCGCTGCCCATGGACGCAGTTGTTGCGTATGTGAGCAGGCAAGACCGCTATCCTACTTCGGCTGCAACATATTTCTCACCTGTTTTTGGAGGTTCGGTGTAGGCATGACTCAAGGAGTTTCGGCTTCGATGTTTAGTGTTGGGGGCACTTGTAGAGCTGCTTGAGACAACTGATACTGGGCTCAAAAGCAGCAGCTTAATTTGAAGTTGGAGATTGAATTAATGTCGCCAAAGCTGCGAATCCGCTTTATACCCTGAACTACTGTAATTCATCCTGAGGATTCCCCCGAACAGGAGCGCCAATTTTTGTTACAAATTTTGGCACATGCGCCTGAGCTGGCTGGTTTGGATCTGAGAGCCTAGGGCTTTGGGCTTGGTATAAGTTAAAAGGGTTACGGGAGGGGCTTCTGAGATTCAATGAGGAGAGAAGGGTGGTTCCAAAAGGCCTTGGGCTTGATAACTTCGGCGAAGTACTGGTAGGCTTGAGATTTCAGAAGAACCTCACTGAACCTCCAATGCGAACCTGCAAGCACCAAGCCCCGACCATCAGCAAGGTGAAGGACTCCGTGCTAACGAGCATAGTCTTTTCAACTTGTGAACCTGAGAGCTTGTTGAAATCATACTTTCATGCTTTGTAAGGAAGACTCCACAATCCAGCTGCATCCTAAGGGTCACTGCAGGCCCCCTTTGTGCGAACATCCCAGATAGCACGCGTACTGACGGTTGGGGTTTGGGATCCGATCGTGACGACGACTAACGCGCTGAGGAGCAGCCCCTGGCATATCGTGAACGATTTTGGAATTTCCAGTTCCGCTACTAACAACGCATTTCACCCACTAATCATTTTCATTGCCCTAGCATGCAATGCTACTAGGCAGTAGGCTTGTTTTGCTTTTGAGGGTTTTACTCCCAGAGGCCTAGGTCGCAGGGCTTCCCTCATTCAGTTAGCTCTCTTCCGCCCGTTTGTTGGGTGGTTAAATCCCGTGCCCAGCATAGGCGGCTCAAACCTTCTCCCTATACGCCTTTTTGCACTTTACCGGGAAAGAGCATCTGGGAGCAATTGTTGTCAACAGGTTTTTGGGGGCTCACTATTTGAAGAAGTTGATAAAAGTTCCCATGTTTATGTCACAGGCCCAGCCCGCACCCTGTCTCATGGTGGGTTCGGGGGGTTGGGGATCAGCACGTCCAGCTGTAAAAGGTTTAGGCTACAGCTGAGGGATTGGGGTATTGGAGTTTGAGCTTTGAGGTTCAGATTTAGCGCTAGCGCCTAAGAGGGAAACCGTCCCAGCATGGCGTACCTTCACATTTTGTCTAAGCTGTTTTCTCACGCAATAAAGCTACCTTCCTAATCATAGGACTGCTGTTAAGGGTCGAGGGTTCGATCATGACTTCTCCCGGGGGTCGCTTCTGACTTCTCACATTTGTCGTCGCAATACCTAGACCTGTCGTTGTTTTTGGAGCCTGCATTCCTCCACACCTTACAGTACTAATTTGGGTCGCTTGTGATTTCTCACATTTTGTCGTCGCGAAGCGCAGAACTGTCATCGGCCTCGGAGTTGTGATTCCTCGGCACCTCGCAGTCGCATGCTTGTGCTCCTCGTAAAATACAGAACCTCGTCATTTTGGGAGCTATGATTCTTCACGCTTGACAATTGTGCGCGTCGCGATGCAGAACGGTCTGAACCCCAAACTCTAATCTCTAAACCCGCTAACCCTAAACCTTGATCCCTACAAAATCCGAGTACCCCCCTATCCCTAAAGCCATACCCCTAAACCGTGAATCATTTTTGAATTAGTCCAAAATCCTATGTACATGCCCTGACCCTGGATGGCAACACTAAATTTTCACCCTGAAATGCCCCCTACCCTCAACCCCTAACCCTAAACTTCTGGACAGGACAGTCGTTGCCGTGCCTGCACTGTGCGCAATGCGCGTGTTTAAACCGTGAACCCTAACCCTGGACTTTATACATTTGACCATAACAGTGAACATAACCCCCCCGAAAAGATCCTAGCCGGGACAGCTTTCAGGGAAAATATTCATGTATTTATTTCCCGAAAAAAAAAAGTGCTCTAGCTGCAACGCCTGCAACCCCAAAAGATTACTCTAAATCGTTGAAGCCCGCGCTCCAGTTCTTAAAGCTGTATACGTCTGACTATAAACCGTGAACGTAACCTCCCCGAAGAGATCCCAGCCAGGGCCAGGGTCCCGAAAAAACGTGCTCTGCCAGCAACGCCTCAAGTCTTAACTGCGAACATTGACCCCGAAAACATTTCAGCCAAGGAGGTAACGTATTCATGCCATTATGCAAGCCGCAAAAACCTGAACTCTGGCCTAGAACCGCGGGAATCGTAGCCGCTGGCCCTGTCTAACCTCAATCCAAGCCCTAAAGATCCTGGCCCGGGCCAGTTTTCCCTAACCCCTAAACCGTGAACCTAGCCCTGAGATGCCCTGAGCCTCTAGATGACCCTTGATACCAAACCGTAAACCCGCGAAGATGCAGAACTGTCGTCGTTCTCGGAGCTGTGACTCCTCGACTCTTGCTAATTGCATGTGCTCCTCATAAAATCAAGACCTGATGTCGTTCTCGGAGCTTACCCCAGAGAAGTCACAAGTGACCCCAGGCGTTTTTGTGAGACATGTTGCAAACTCGCTTGTTTGAGAAGTCGCAAGCGACCCCCGGCAGAAGTCAGAAGTGACCCTCCTATGGAGAAAGCACGAGTGACTACTGGGAGAAATTACAAGGGACCCCCCTTCCTGTCCCTCACTTTTTTTGTTTCGAGTTCCATGTTTTCTTGTGGGAGGGTACGGTCCCGTCTGTTCATACTAGAGCCATAAATGAAATTACGGTAGTTAGTATACGGCAGTACCAGGTTACCATGATGCCCAGAGTTGGAGGACCTAGCGGCATGACCATCAACGGTGTTTTAGGACAGGGGCCGGGCTTCGTGCAAGCGCAAAAACGTGCACAGTAAACAGGCTCATGCCCAGGCGACAGGCCACAAGCTACCTGTTCCTGATACTGCACACACACCTCAAACCCCACCCCCGAATGTGCGAAATATCCTCCAGTGTAGCTCATGTGTATATACATTTATTTTCTTAATAAGGAGGACCATGTTTGATATCGGGAGGATGGGGCGAATAGGATTATGCCGATCTAAACAGCATGATTTTCAAAGAGGTGCTCGCGGGCTGGTTTGGCAACTTGAAGCATCTGCGCTTGATTTCTTTGTTTGACGGCTTTATGAGTGTGACTCAGGGAATCCTCGTCCCAGTTCCTCCTGTTGCGAGCTAGGGCTTATTCAACTAACAGCGTTCGGGGCTGAGGGCACATTCCCCAAATTGTTCGGTTGCTTGGTGCTTCGTAATGAGGCCCCCCGCATAATTTATAATTAGCCCATTCCTTCAATCCCTACCAAGAACCAGAAGTTTAAGCTTGGAGGTTCAGGGGGTCAACGGCTTGTGGAGGGGGTTCCAGAGTCACAATGTTGCGTTTCTGCATGCTCCCAAAAACGCCTCAGCAGATCCACAGTCAAACTGTGGAAGTAAGCAGATGCCTCGACTTTACTGTTCTTGGGTCGGTAATGTCGTAGCCTTTTCGGACTTTTTGCCTTGGCAACGTTGTAAGAGACCCCACAAGCTTAAGTCAATGGCTATTTGCGGAAGGGAAAAAGCTCAAGTAACGTTCCCTGATGCGTTTACTTGCCCCGGCGCGGTGACTTCCCGCAGTACACGGGGCAAAGTATCACGAACTCACCCAATTTCACCCCAATTCGTGGTCCAAAGAGCTAGTGGTCCCAAGTGGCTTGATTTCACGCTAAACCCTTTATGTCAGTTGAACTGATGCCTGTGGATCTCCTAGGCTTCAATCATACCTAGGGAGCACAATACCGGTAATTGTTAATAAGCCATGAACAGCCTTAGAAATCCGAGCATGATGTGGCATATTCCTGGCGCATTGGGCTCTCTGGGGAATCCATAATTTCGCGGCATTGGGTAAGGGTATGGATGAGGTATAAGTGTAATCATACCCTTCTTTTAGTACAAAGAGTGTCTGGCAGAATCCGTCTCAGAAACCAACGCACGCTGGCAACAGCAGATGTCACCATCAGGGGTGCGCGGGCCTGATCTCATTGGTGGTACGTCCCCAGACCTGTTGTCCTTGACTCTTATAGAACAGGACTTAAGGTTCAGGATTTTGTGCTTCGGGTTTAGGGGGTATGTTGGTGAGTCGCGTCAGTTGCTAGTCGTATCCTGGGTCTCTAAGGTGAACTACCTGGAGCCACAAGGAGGGCTTGGATTTGGGGTGTAGGGCAGTCGAATTTCATTCCGGTCTTCCTTCACCAAACTAACTAGCGTGGAACCCCACACTGCATACCCGCATTCAGAAGGACGAGAATCTTCACGACGAATGGGGATTCCATGTTACTTAGTTTGAGGGAGGGTTTGTGCCTCATCACAGCTGTCAGATTTTGCTATGGGCCCGGGGGCTGGACTTCCATAGCGCGCCAGACATCTCCCATCACTACTTGAGCCGTACGCGAAACAGTATGCTTCAGAATGGAGAGACTGTCTGATTCAGACGCAAGGTTTTCATGGTCTATGCAAGTAGGCCTCAGGGCTTACCTCCAAAGTCACAATTATTGTAGCCCGCCCTTCCCCAAACTAACATGAAACCCCCAGAACAGCCCCATGCAGACTGCTGCCCTCTTGAAAGTTTGTTGGAGGATGCCCAAAGAGGCGCCGTTTGAGGGGACAGCAGTCTTGATGA
The DNA here is from genome assembly GCA_905231905.1 of Symbiodinium pilosum. Taxonomy (NCBI): domain Eukaryota; class Dinophyceae; order Suessiales; family Symbiodiniaceae; genus Symbiodinium; species Symbiodinium pilosum. Next base: position 241,752 of record CAJNIZ010016668.1, read on the forward strand.
GGGCTCTTCCAGGCTTCCATGTTAATTTTGGGGAGGGTAGTCATCCTGTGATGATTTGGAGCTTCAGATAACGGATGATTTATCTGAGGAGATTCTATAAATCTAATTTGCAGATATGCCAGATGGGGCATAGGATAAGGGGCCTTGCAATCACAATGATCTCTGGTAAGACCTCAAACCCTGGGGTGGTCCTACTAGGAGGCCCATACCGTAGTTGCCCATGTTTGGTGTCCCCACTTGGAGGGCCGGGGCATGTGTCAAGCCTTAGTACTCTCCATCGTGACTATACTCATCATTTCCTAAGCCATAGATGATGAAAGTTGTTCCCATCATTGAGCTACTTACGAAGCCCGCGAACCCTCCAATCACCCACTACAGGGACCTGTATTCAAACAGGAGCCCATGCAAGGATAAGAATCACAGTAAGTCATGTTGTGGAAAGTTCTCGCGCGTACCCGTTAAGCGATTGACTCTGCAAAATTCTCCAGGTATGGTCTAAAGGTGGGAACTTCAGACGTTCGACGCACAGTGCATGGTTCTCAAACTAAAGTCCAGCTATACACGAAAAACCACACAGGCCCCTTAGACAAGGACCCTTCAGGAAGGGGCCCTATGACTCTTTGAGTAAGGCTGAATCTCTGAATTTGAATCTCAGTCACTCCATTGGAACGTTGTCCTTTCCTGGATTGCGGTGGCTCCCTTCCAGCAGTTGGTTGAGGTACGACAGCCGCCAATAGAAAGTGCTGTGGACCAGTGTCAGGACAGATTTGGGCTCAATGTTTGTACCCTTTTTTGGAAATGATGGGCCTCTGTCAGAGGAGTCACTGAAAAGGGACGGCGCCATTTCTTTGACTGCAGCTGATCCCCTTATTCTGAGCAGTCTTCATGAGCAAGTCTGGGCAATCTAGTAACGATAGCCAGCGTTGGAGACAAGGGTACCCCTCTGCTGTGAAACTCCCACGTGAAGACGAGTAGCTACTGACTTGGTCCATGTCCTCTCGGACAAGTGCAGGGTGTTGCCCAGAATTCACGCTCAGGTGAGGTTAGACCGGGCAAAATGAGTAGAACAGGATCTAGGGTTTAGGGTCGAACTCACACTCGGGTGCAGTTAGTGGAGGGACTTGTTTAGTCAGAACAGGGGTCCCTTTAAGAGGGGTTCCAGGAATTACATAGGCTTTGGGGCTCAGGCTCTCAAACTTAAGCAATGAAGAAGTGGAAAGAGAACGGGAAATGAGATGGAAGCTGTGCTTATGTAGGGTTTCTAGGAATGGCAGGGCGGCAGGCTATTTACTGACAAGAGAGTTTGGGGGTATGTTACACAGAAAGAAAACTGCAGAAGACAGCGCAAGATATAACGACCTCGCCCCAAATGGCTGGTTTATGACGAGATTGGCACCAACACAGCCCTTTGGGGTGTTTCGGACTTATTGACAACTAGCCTCATTGAAGGTTTGTAATGATGAGAGCAGGGCGTTGGGATGTCTGAGATTATAAGGGGGTTTCCCGAAAGTAGTACCTTTCTGGGGACACCCGCATAATGAAGGTTGAAGTATTTGGGGATCTTATAGGGGCCCCCCCATTTTGGGAAGCTACCATGTCCTCGCTTAATTCCACAACGGCTGATTGGGAAGATTCTCTCAATCATTCAGGCTTCTAGATGGCCTAAGCTACCTATGCCCTGAAAACCTAAATCTCAGAGGACCCTAAGTGCCCCATCCCTTGAGACCCAAAATCCAAGAATCCTAGGCCCCAAGACCTGTGAATCCTAAACCCTAAATATCCGAAACACTACAACCCCTTAACCCCTGAATCCAACAACGCCCAATCCCTAAACCTCAAGACTGCAGCGTGTTTTTTCTGGAGGGGTCCCTGTCAACCCTGCACAAAAGGCGGACGCTCCCATAGCTAGAGACGGGAATGCCGTAGAATTAGCGGACCTTGCTTGAGTTTGGGGTTTCAAGTTTCAGGGCTAAGGTCTGTAGAGTTTAGATCTCTTGGAAAGCAAGGATCCCGGCATTTTACCAACCATGTGGGAGTTTCTCCAAATGTTCCCTATGTAAGGTAGGATGTTAACATGGTGTTGGTGAGTATATACAGGATTCCTTAGGAGGATTGGCGGGCGTAGTACACGCACTGTGTCCCTTTTAAGAAGGAGTCCGCCGCATACAATCCTTAATAGTCACCCCCTATTACACCTATGTAACCTATATAGATACATATATATATATAATGTGCATATGCTTACAGTCTCTGGTGTTGCCGCTTTGGAGAAACCCCACAAAGTGCGTTCGCAGCTTGTACAGCAGCTTACCCCACAGAAGACGCCAGAAATCTGGAACATGAGTATCCCCCAAGCATCAGATATGGAAAGAGAGAAAGACGGCACAAGTCATCCAAGTTCCATGTTCCAATGCTTTGGCAATATACCTTTGTGCATTGCTGCCAATCCGTACTTCCCCATTGGAAACAGACTCAGCTAGCAGCACTAGTGTATTGCTAGCTGAAAACCTGATAAAATCATGTTTTTCAGGACAAGTACTCGGGGGCGGTTCTCAGCAGAGTGTTCTTGACCTATTTGAGCACCTGTCCTCCCCAATTCCACCAAAGGGAGAAGTGTCTCATTGAGAGTCCGTTCTCACCGAGAACCGGGAAATTGGTTGTCGACGAACGCTCTCAGTGAACTGCCACGATAAGACAAGTACAACTTCCAACTGAAATAAGATTGAGAATGTGTTGCGGCGTTGAGCGTTATCCTGCTTTGTCAGCCTTGTTGGAAGGGTCCTTTCGGACTTTGGGAGGGGGGGTGCTTGACAAGCCCACATGAGTTGCTGCCGCTGTCTGCGAGAAGGCCTTGAAAGCTCGCATGCGCGGAGTTGCAACTTGTTCCAGCAATGTTTCAACAAGAGCTGCGAATGCCACAGCCAACATTGCATTCCTCACTCTTGAGTTCAGCCCGTAGCTGACTCAGTGTGCGGGGTTCAGGGTTGGCTGGTTTTGTTCGACAGCATTCTGGACCGACAGCAGGTCAACACACCTGCTTGACTCCTAAAGCGAAGCAGACTTGGACACAATTCTCATATGCGGGGTTGTCCACATTATGGTCGTTTCTTGGACACCCTATATATTAGGGGTCATACTTTAGGGCCTCAAAAGGGACCATCCCACTGTCCAAGTTGTTCTCGCGAGGGCGAGCCTTGCTCCTCCTTAGGACGGTATGATTACGCGTGTGGTGATCCTGTATTCGCAAAAAGGCTTGGGAGTTTACCAGCTGCTCTGGACAAAGGGAGTGTTCAGGTTGCTGTCCCCAAACTCTTCCCTCCCCATGCAATCTCATGTAAGCCACCCGCGCGCACAGTAGTTTTCAAACCTCGGGGAGGGTACTTTGTCAACGGCCGAAAGCCAGAACTCGTGAGCCTTGGCCTTGAAGTGGATGTAGCAAGCACGATAAAGAGGGCAGCGCCACAGCCAGGGTTCAGATTCTAGGGGTGTTGAGGTTTGGAGGTTTGGGATTTGAGGTGCAGTTCTGATGCCTTGATGCCCACTGCGTCGACCCTGCACTAAACCAGCTACAAACTAGGCCTGCAACACAAAGGATTGCCATCGTTCATTTCTTGGCCATCGTTTTGGGCATTTTTCCGAACGACTACCCGCTTCAGATGATTGATGTAGTTTTGGTATGGACGACCCCAAAAAGGTCGTTCCAATCCCTGTGTTTGGGAACTGTGGGGTTTGTGCCCACTACTAGTGGCTTCATATTGGAATATTGACTAGGCCAATACGCGTTATGTTCCTTTCTGGGCTTTAGTGTGAGAAAACCCGAAATCAATGTGCGAAAATGAGTTCAGGGTGGGGTGATCCCTTCAAGCTCAGGGTTCAATAGCCCGATTGCCAGTCGATAGGGGTCTACGTCCCTAAGAGTGACCTCCCAGTCTTGTAGGGTTTAGGGCTCAGGGGTTAGGGTAATGTTTAAAGAAGCCCCTGGAAATCTGTATGCCTACCCCTTTAGGCCTGCTAGCCTGCCCGACACACAGCCATTTGCTGCCTGCCAAGGGGATGGCAAGCTGTTGAGTTTCTTGAATGCTTGCTGGAGTTCAGGTTGAGGGCCTGGAGTCTCTTGTAATCATTATTTGCCGAGCGCTAGGTGGTTTCCCTCTTGCACGGTTAGCCAAACCCACTGTAATCAGCAGTGGTTTGTGCAGTTTGCACGTGTATGCCACTCTTCATGTCAGTCTCCTGGCAAGGTGAAAAGCACGCAAGGTGTGGGTCAAGAGCGACAGGTAGCCTACTTAGTAATCTCCAGTATTATCTAATCCGCACTAGTAGTCCTGAAGGCTCCTTGAAGTTCCCTAGTAGCTGTAACTGCTTAAGCCAACTTTCTTAAGGACCTTGTAATTGGAGTTTGCCACGGCTCTAAAGCTGACTCAGACCTTGAACCCCCCAACCAATGTTCCCGGGCGGAGTCCTAAATCATAGACCCTCAAACGTTCCCGAAAGAACCCTAAAAGCTGAAAGCCTTTACAGGATGTTTCCGAGTGAAGCCTTCAACCCACAAAGCTGAAAGGCCGTTCCCCCAAGAAATCCAAGCCTTATGTTCAGCCCCAAACGCAGTCCCAACACATGTACAAACATGGAAGCTGAGATGGCCCCTTGCAAAAGGACTGCAGTGTCTGCAGGACCTCTTCGAGAGTTACATGATCGTTCTAGGGAGCATAAGGGTGGGTGTATGTTAGTGATGTTCCTGCACGGGTATTCTTAATCTTCGACCCTTACAGAATAGTTTCTGGCTACCTACTACCTACACCCTAGTTGAGACACATGGCCTCCAATGCCTGAAACCTTCAGCCCTCGACCCTAAATTTCCTCCCAGGCTTAGGCGGCTCTGTAACCCTAAGCCCTGAATACTTAAATCCCAGACTCCTCAGCTTTTCTCCCTTAAACCCGGAGTTTCCAGATGATGTAAGCCGGTGTGAAAACCCCCGAATTCCCAGCTGTCGTGTTGTTACCCTGCTTACGATGTCTCGCCAAACCCTTGCCGAACCTTAAAATCCCTAAGCTCAAGATATCGTTCAACCTGCTAAAGTGAGCCTCATCGTCTCCCTTCACTACTGCTCCCTCCCCCTGCAAGTATAGGAACCCTAGGCCTCTTGAATATTATGATGCCTGGAGTTTTAAGTTGTAAAGGTTTGGGTTTAATGCGACTCGTGTATTTTAACAACGTACTGCGACATCATTCGGCCTCACGTATCCAGAAACCTGTCCCAAAATTGCTTTACGTCAGGGTTTGGCAGTATTGCACGTAAGTCACCTGGATAGTGACTTTCCCAGCTCTAATAATTCATTTGCCCCGCATGTACTGGTACTATATTTCATGAGGAACGTTTGTTGTTGAGAGTTGGACGAGTCAATTGAGGAACGTTTGTTGTTGAGAGGTGGACGAGTTAATTGTTCGGGGATGGGATTTATACCCGGAGCAAACCGGATATACGCTCGAAACGATCGTGTATAATTGCATGGACCATATCACTTGGTGATCCTTTAAAGGAGCCTCACGGAAATCCTAAGTTTGCTATGACATAGAACGCCGATGTACAGCACGCCCATGTACCCCCACACAGTTTACCCTTCCCGTATAACTCCTGAGAAGCCCTGTCTAACCCTTATACAATGTTTGTAGAAGTCTTCCGGAACCCCCCCCCCCAATATCCTTACGCTTACATCACACTCAAGCAATCCCTGTCGAACTTTTCCCCGCGTACTAAAACACATCTCGCATTCCAGAGCAAATGTATACTGGCAGTAAACTCGGGACATGCATGCAGAGGAAGGTATGACGGAAGACCCAACACCGAAGCTTTGAAGCCTAACACGTAAACCCTAGCTTGGCCCAAGGGAAAAACACCTAAGCCACAAGCATCAAGCCTTCATGTAGAAGCTTCCGAAATTAACCCTATACCCTCATTCTCATGGAATTAAAGTATGATATACGCCGGTACCCTATTCCTATTCTGTAGGACAACCTTTGGACCGGAACCAAAAAAACCAACACCCGAAAACTCAAGCTTCAAACCCTCAGCTCCAAACTCATTTTCAAAAACCCTATGCCCTCAAGCTTTGACCTTCCAGCTTGGCCTCAAACCCTACCCGCCCTAGACTATCAGCCTTTGGCTACACCCAAAGCCTTAAGCGCCAAACTTGAAACCATAGACCTTATACTTACCCCAAACCTTGAACCCCATATACTCCTAATCCCCTGTAGAATCCCTTTAATTATGTTCTCCGTATATCTCTACTAACTGTCCCGCCTTTCCTCGAGGCGGTGCGCGCCGCCAAGGACGCAGCGGTCACCGTGGCCTCGCGCGCACCAGCACCGCCACGGCGCACAAAGCTTCCTTGTTGGGATATACGGTTTGGGGTTTGGGGTTTCGGGCTTGGGGTTTGTGGCTTAAGTTTGAGGGTTAGGGTTTGGGATTTAGCGTCCTGGCTGTTAGTACGGATAAAAGAGTGGTACAGGGTTTGGGTATATAGGATCCGTTTCAAGGGGCTATAGGCTCTAGGGTGGTGGGTTTCTATGGCAAAGGTAGGGATTTGAGGAGTGGAAGGAGAGAATGAAAGCTGCTATGGGGTCATTTAGGGATAGGTTAGGAATATAAGGGGATGTAGGGTTCCGTTTAAAGGGGTTCTACAAAGAACATATGTTGTTAGCACGGAAAAGATAACAATATGCAGGGGTCCCTTTGAAGGGTTTCTGGGCAAAGAAATGGAAGCTACAACAGGGTCATATAGGGATCTATGGGCCGCTTTCAAGGGATTAGGGGCACAGGGTGTAGGGGATGTAGTTGGCAGGGAATATGATGGGACACCTTTGAACGGGCGATGTGGGGGACATCGAGGGTTTTTGTGGCTGGCAGAGCTCGCATGCAAAAAGGAGTATACGAGGTTTCGATTGGGTGTTGAGTCCAGCCCCCGCATGATTTGATTCCGTCCCTGATTTCCAGCCAGCCCAGGACTCTCAAAAGCATGAACAGTCACAGGGCTCGTTGCTCAGGCCTCGGAGGTGCCTTTTGCCTAGATGTCACCATGTTTGATGTTGCAAGTTGCAAAAGTACCAACAGTGAGAGGGACAGTGGGTGCCCTGGTCACCATACATGCTTCTGTCAGTGTTTTTGATGTGGCAGATCTCACAAGTGCCAACAGTCAGAAGGATCGCGGGTGTCCTGGTCACGATCCAGGCAACAGTCAAAGGTTTTTGATATTGCATATTTCAAAAATACCAACCACAGGGATGGCGCATGCCCCACGGAGGGAAAGAGGAAACCACCCTCACCTTTGGGGGAGGGAGACCTCTTGAATGCTTTCAGCAAAAAAGCAGTGCTAACAGTTCTGAAAGGAAGCACACCCACCACACCACAGGCGCGCAGGTGGAAAGATCTGAATTAGTTGACTCATAGGAGAAATAGGAGAAATCAAACCCACCACTCCACAGGGCAGGAGGCAGAAGATGTGCTTGACAAGGTGAGAGTCAATTACCAGAATGTTGGCAGCTGTGGGACCATATGCCGCACCATATCATGGGGGGGGATGAACACGGGGGATTGGCCAGCACCGCACCCGATCCAGGGTCATACAGAGATGTATAGGGTTCCTTTCAAGGGGTTGTGCGGGTATAGGATTTAGGGAAGAGCGGGAAAGAAGATGCAAATTAAATGGAAACCGGGTGCTTCTGGGAATACAGGGGTTCAGGCTGGTTGTCGGTAAGGAATAGACAGAAGGCCGCATTCTACATTATTGGATAGGGCCACCAAAGTCAACAACTTACTACCAACAAGAAGTGTGTGATAGGAGTTCACGAACCCAAAGGCAGAGACGCGACACGGCGTAGAGTACACGCGTGACAAATGACACGATTGGCGGCTCTCCTAGAACTTTTTCCTGCCTCCAAAACCTGTCCAAGGATCCTCTGAGATACTCTAAAACCCTTTCCAAGGCACCTTTCTAAAGGAATCTAAAACCTTATTTAAAAGCTCTCCGCACTCCACTCCACTCTCCGCACAACATCCGTTTCACCCGCCGCTCTCAACTCCGCTTTCCGCCGCACTTTCCACTCCACTTTCCAGTCCACTCACTCCACTCTCCAGACTGCTTTCCATGCCACTCTCCTCCATTCTCCACGGTCCACTTCGCTCTCCACCTCATTCTCCACCCGCCGTTCTCCACCTCCACTCTCCACCCCACTCGCCATTTCACCTTCCACTCCACTTAAGAGGATAGAGATTTTATGTAAGGGTCCTTTGCGAAGGGGGTATTGTGTTTGTGTAGCCAGGTGAGCACATAGAGGGCTTTCAAAGGATTAGAGGTCCCCAGTCGGGGGCCCACAAACTATCCAAACTATACATACGTCTGCTGTTTGATGGTCCTATGGGCTTGAATGAAGTTAGTGGGGCTGTGGGTTGAGGTCGCAGAATTCGTGATATGAGTTTCCTTCCTGCTCGGGAAAGGACACCCAAAGTCAAGAAGCCGAGTTGCCCTACACACTGGCGAACCGGCTTTCATGTACGGATTCCCATTAAAAAAAAGATCTGCTTGTCACATACCATTCTGTCCTCTCTGCTCTAGGGGCTTTCCGGATCCAAGCTGATCGCTCTCGGTTAACGTTAAACATCCCCATCTATCCCGTAATGTTCAATGTGTCCCAACTCATTTGGGCGCCTATAGGGGATATTTGGAATTAAAAGGTGAGGGGGCAAAAAATCGAGGAGCGATTGGTGCCCTCGGAGACCAGATGTGCATTCACTCTGTTGTTGCTGGAAGGGGAAGCGTCTCTGAGTTCTAAGCCCTTTGCTTCTCACCTTTGTGCTTCACTGCTTTTATGAGAGCTTGGTTTTTGTATTTTTGATTGTCGCTTTATCTCCTTGGTATCTGATTAGGTCCAAACCCTAAAACCGAAAATGACGGATCACGAGCTTGCATTGATGGCAGGCAGTTGCCGTGCCTGAATACTGGGGGAGAGAGCCGCAAGGCTGTAGAAGCTTGGCTGCCAGACTACTCACTTCTCCCTAAGCCCCGACACGCCTAAAGATGGACATGTTCCAGCATCATAAAGTCAGATTCGCCCAAAGGTTAGCAGGTACACTTGTTACTAGAGGATGAGGGATTCTACCATTCGGTGAGGGTGATTGCAAACCCGGGAATCACATCCCCAGACTTTTGGGGTGGTTTGCATCATCGACATGGAGGCCAAGAAGTCTGACAGGAGCATGGATGACGGAGTTATCAAGACAGTCGGTGAGATCATCAGATATGAAGAGATCGGCGAGGAGCTCCTTGATCAGAGGCTCGCTGAGGTTCCTGTCCAAGACCCAGTGGGCCCAATATCGCTTTGCTTAGTTAAGCAATATAGATGAGACTAGGATCCGCGTTCTGATTTAAGATTCCTGAAACTATCGGGATCCTCCAAAACACGAAACACCCAGAGACTGAGGGCCTCATTGCTTCGGATGAGCAAGGTCCAAGGCACAGCCTGAAGCTCTGAGAACTGCAGGAGCCCTATGCCCCGTAACAATATATCTTGAATCATATGAAGTTATTAGTGCAGTGAAAATTCCTTACGTTGTATTGGGGTCTCTGGGAACTGGAAATCTTTCTGCCCTTCTCTGACTTTTCATCCTCCTCACGTTGGCCACTGTTGGCGCCTTTCTCGGGCAGTCTCCTGATGCTGAGGAGTGATCGGTATATGTGAGACACAAGGATGCGTGTGATGTATAGGGTTTAGTTTACCCTCCTGAACTAACATGGGTATTTCCAAAATGGGGCCTCAGTGAGAAAGTTCTTTGCGGCACAAAACATGTAAGAGTTTTGTTGGGCTGTGCTGTGCGGCACGGCATACTGTGGTCGACATCAGCAATCCTTTTATGAACACCTTTGGGAATCCCTTCTCCATAGCTAGCTTCCCCATCATTCGAGATTGGTTGACTGGTCATGCTGTCCGAAGCAGGGCATGCCCAACAATATTGGAACGGGGCTGCTTGCTTGAAGGGTTCAAGACTTGGGCGAGGCTGGAGGGCTTAAGATTTGGAAAAGACTTGGGCCTTAGGTTTATGTGTTTGGGGTTTCAGCTGTTTAGGGTTTCGAGGTTTTGGTGTCTCTGATTAGTTGCAACTATCTTTTTAACGCTGCTCCATGGCAACCACAAGAATACAATAATGGTACTATAGTGAGGGGGCAACCTTAGTCCATAATGGGTCTGGGGAACTATTTGCGCTTCCTGCGATCCTCCCAAGTACGAAGAAGGCCGTCAAAAGGGAGGCGGCATGCTGCTACAAACTAGGGATCCGTAGGAAAATATTTTGAGATCATCAGAGTGCCGACTAAGCGCGAGTGGTAATGTTGAGCAACTCTCGTTTCTCCGAATCAAAGCAGCCATTATAGTCACACTCTCCTAATGCTGAATCCGCCTAACACTACTTCCTACCCAGGCTTGCTACTGGGAGGTGGCTAGTAATGACTCAGTTCACAAGTAGGGCAAAGAGGGAGGCTCAATGATGGGATGTCCTAAGATCCTACCTTCTTTAAAGTTAAAAGGTTTAGCGGAGCCAAAGGACAGTAGCCTTAATGGTACCTGACGGCCAGGTTCCAGGTTAGTTTGTGGGAGCGCAAATGTCTGAACACTTTATATTGCATAGTCCCTGTACGTGAATCCTCGTAGGTTCCGATCGCTCAACCCAGACAGCCACCCAAGAAAAGATACATGCTGGATATTTCTCAGAGTGTTTCTTATAATCCCCAACCAGCACCCATGTTTTCTCGTGAAAGCTCATACATCTCTACGGTCCCTCAAGCACCCAGTTGTGGAGAAACTCCCAAGTCCCTACCCTAGGAAATCCTAATCGCCAGACCCTAAACACTCAACCAAAGGACTACCCTTCCCGACCTGACATGGAAACCAAAAAAGAGTCCTGTCAGAGGTCTCAGGATAGTTCATTGGACGGTAAACCCAGAGTATGACCAGGGAGCCCAATGCCCATACAAAAGGAATGTGCCCTAAAATCGTATCAAGGATCATCATGTGATGCAGGTATATTCCACAAGTGAATTCGTTCTGCCCTACCTGAAACCCTAACACTAAGCCCCGAATGATGTCAAGAGGTTTCCGTGTTTGTTCCATTTCCACACTTTGGGCTCGTGGTGCCTCCAAGGAGTCTCCAGGGCCCAGCACTGGAAGCGCGGTTCGCGCTGTCAGGCAAACGACACCGTGGAAATCCGGGCTTGCTCTGGGTGTAGGAGTTTAGGCTCCAGCGTCAAGGGTTGGAGCCTTACTGGTCAAAGTCTAGGGTCTAAGGTTTAGGGTTCAGAGTGTAAGCTCTGCGGTCCACAACCCCGGTGCTTACACATGTATACCTCAACTCACATTTGGCTGTGTGAAAAATTGGTGCGCCTCATATCTACTAGACCCGGGTTCTACAGCATATTGGGGTTACAAAATGCTCCGAGATTTCCTGCGGGGTTTTGGGCTTGTCTTTGGGTTCTTGAAACTATGCAGGTTCCTATTGATGGTTTTTTGCAGACATTGGTTGTCAGGAATCAAGAGCTTGACAGCTTAAAGAACCCATTCGCTGCACCAGCATGGGACTTGTCGAAAGCATGTCTTTGGTCGTAGCTGCGCGGCTTCTAAGTGTTGGATGGAACACTATCGATGGGTGCTTAAAATGGTGGGGATCCCTTTCGTATAATGGCCAATACATCTAATCTCCATTGACAGCTCTATTGCTCTACCTATTGTCCTCCCCCACTCCCCGCCAAGCACCAGTAAGATATCGTTGCTGTGAAGGCTCAGAAGAACAATAGATGTCCACAAGGAGCTGGTGAGGTGTCTGTTGGCTATACCAATATTTCAAAACTGAATATTAGGAACCAGAAAAGTGTTTGGAGATGCCATTCCCAGGATCGGAGATCAAAAACGCATGGTCAAATACGCTGACCACCTCACATTTCGGCGAGTGTAGACTCTGCCGTTTGTATTCCCGCCACCATGCACCAAGAAGCAGCATATCTTGAAGCTATCACTATCCTGTACCCCGGAGCTCTTTTTTAGTTCTTGCTTGCCTGACCAGATGCGCGATCCTTAACAATAGCTGGATGCCCGAAGCAAAGCGGCAGAAACAAACGTAGACAGAAGTTGTCGTGATGGGTCTAAAAAGGATCCCATATACTTAGATGTTTCAGTTGGCTGCAGAGGACTGACCAAAACTTTGAACCGCGTGAACCTAGACGCCATCTGTATAGGCAGCTCCGGAACTCGCACCCAGGCCGAGCTGCCGATAAAATCGGCAGGGTTCTTTTGCGCGGGGTAAGGTTCATATAAAGGTTACATGAAGGTTGTACCCGAATTCGTGGGTTTTTGTGGTTCAGAGTTTCAAAAAATTGCGGCCCATGTCGGGGAGTCCTGCATCATACAGGTTATGACATAGTTGGGTGGTCGAAAATTGGGGTTGTTGGGTTGGGTAGGGTAGCTTACACTCCCTGTAAAGCATCTTGAGATCAGGACTGAATGTTCAGGGGCTCAGCTTCAAGCTTTGGAGTGTTGGAAGCTTGGGGTTGGTAATGTTCAGCACGGGGGGGTAAGCCTAAGCTTCTGGGGTTCACAGATAAGCCTGGCATCTTCAATGCCCCAGGTTTAATGTTTGGCCCATCTGGACCTCTTTTCAAAGCACATCAGTTTGCAAAGGCTCCGTCTCGGGCTTCCATATTGGCTTCGGTGCGTGTAGTCTTGCCTAGTCCAGTCCTGGTGCTCCATCATGCTTTGTTGAGGTCATCTTGCATCACAAGCACAAACCTGAGCGCTCCCCACGCCACCCTACAGCCTCCGAGTTGAGATGGGCATTAGCAATTACGCACCCCAAGTTTTGGACCTGAACCCCAACCCCCGCCGGCCAACAAAACTTTCTCCTCTCCCCACCAATACCAAGCGTTTCTAGCAAGGGACTTACAGGCCATTCCATGGCGTTAGAACAGCTGGTTGAATATTCCGGGGCAGGGATGAGGCTGAAAAAGTCATGGGAACTTCACTAACATATGAGTTCTTGCTTGCGCGTTCCATAATGAACAAGCGTCTGGTATGCGTCTGGACCCCTTTTTCAAGGAATATCCTGCCTTCTCGCCAGGGTACATCCAGCCCACTGCCAGTTCCGCTGCAAGGCTGGCAGCCCAAAAGAAAATTCCCTCCCCCTCAGAATACGTCACCCCACCGCCCCTAATAATGAATGTTATTGATATCATTTATTGTAAGTGGGGTGGGGGGAAATGCTAAGGGCAGGGGCGAGGTTTGGGGCATATGGCATTGGAGGACAGAATGACCGTGAAGAGTAGCCTGCATCCGTGCTTCCCTGCAAGCTTCGGGAAGTTTGCGACTCGCACAGTCTTCCCTAGATGTACCCTAGAAGGTCAGTGTGGACCCGTTCACGAGCCAGGGCAAGTCTGCAAACAAGTATTGCGTACATTTTTGGAGGACCCCCGCCCCTGTAATAGTGAGCACAAACAGAAGCACCAAAAAGAGCACCAGCAAAATGCTGGAAAATGGCAACATGCATGATCAGACCGCACCCTAAAGCCTTCACCCCTGAACTTGCTGTCCTCTCCTGAAACCCTGTGCCCCTACGCTGAGCTTGCAAACTTTCTCTACAGTCTCGCCTCCAGCAGCATCAAATTCAGGAGCGCAATGATTGAACAGATTGGAAAAAATTGAACCGTTTTCTGGCAAGCAGAGCTGGCCTGCGCAGCCAGCCAGCTGGGTTGGTTCTGGGCTGGGTTGGTCCAGTCCTTCTGGGCTGGTCCTGACCTGCTGGTCTTGGGTCTGGCTGGTTGGGCCGGGCTGGTCCTGGCTTGAGGTGGCGCTGACCTGCGCTAGTCCTGGGCTGGTGGTCCGGCTGGTCCTGGGCTGAGCTGATCCTGGGCTCTCCTCATCGAAGTCGGCAACACAAACATCGGCTCCGACTCGGCTCTGACACCCTTGGATTTCCTGGTGCCATTTTTGATCCGATTGTTTTTTTTTTGTGCTTTTCTGGTGCTATT
>CAJNIZ010016668.1:255915-287925 GCA_905231905.1 Symbiodinium pilosum
TTTCTGTTGCTTTTCTGGTGCTTTTCTGGTGCTTTTTGCTGGCACTAGCTTTGATCCGATTCTCCATTGTCCTGCTGCTTGGGCTTTGCTTTTCCCAGCGCTCTTGTTGATCCGATTCTGCTTTTTCCTGGCGCCATTCTTGGCCCGATTCTGTTTCATTATGGTCCAAACGCATGGTCTTCCAGCGCTCAAGTCCACAATTCTTCCTATTCTACGGTGGGGTTGCGATTGATGTTCAACAGCAGGAGCAGGCAACAGCGGTTGCAGCCATGAGAAGTGAGACTATTATGAGATTGGATTCTTGCTTGTGGCCCCAAAACTCAATTGGATTTCCTGGTGCTAATTTTGTGTTGTGTGTTTAGTACACATCCTAGTTTTGAACTATTACAGGGAAGGGGGTCCTGCAAACGTATATTGTTCGAGGGCTTTAAATGAGTAATGATTCGGGTTCCTTTTAGTTAGTGTCCTCCCCGAGATCCATTACTTTGCATTTACAACCGCAGCTACAAAAGCTGGTTTCTAGCTACAAGCGTGCTCACGGTGCCTTCGTGTTTGGCAGTCGGCAGGGTGAGGTCTCAGTCGCAGGCACGCTGAAAGCTAAATGCACACAAACCGCGCCACCTTTGCAAATAAGAGCCTGATGTCTTAATGACATTGCTTTGGCGTTTCAGGGTCCAACGCCCGACAGCCGAACACCAAAACAGCCCAGTGTGCGGGCTTCTCGGGGCAGAGTCCTGTAGGCCTCAGGGAGCTTTGATTTGACCCTCTTTCATGCTGAAGCTCCCCTTTCTTCCCGAAGTTTAAACCTCAATCCTGTCAGATTACGTATCGCAGGGCTGAGCGGCAACTGTAAAATCCGGCCGTGCTTGTTGCAATGGCCACCCAGAAGTCAAACCCAAAAAACTAAATCCTCGACCCCAACTACGCGTCAGACTTCCTAAGCACTCCTTCAAATGGCTTGGTGCTGAAGTGAGAGAGGGAGCGCAATCCTTGTAAGGAACCCTGTATCCCTACAATACTATGTATCCCCTGCCTACAGTGCAATAGTATTTTGCTGCCTCCCCATTACGGACCAGTAATGTGGACGTTGGCCTTGAATCAGTCTAACAAGTCTCCCTGAATTTCCTAGTGTTTGGGAATGGATCCCCATAATCGTCCCTTCTTAACTGCAACATTTCCTATACCCTTTTTTCATTCTCTTTCAACTACCACTAAACCAAAATGCAAAAACCTGAATGATACTGAACGTTAAGTATCACCACTAAACTATAATGTATACTCATTCCCCTATAATTAGTTCATATAGTACCTTCTGCCCCAAAGTTCATTCCAATCATTCTAGTCCCTACAGTATGCGTACTTTTTTTGCCAAACTCCCGAGAATAATCCGTGAGGCAGCGAAGGACGGATAATGCAGCTGGTCGTGCGGGAAAGGAAGCTCCAAGTCCAGAGGCTCGTGCAATTCAAGTAGGCCCCTAAATCATTGGCATAGGGTGATGGGGTAGGCTGCGGTTCTAAAACTGTGTGAGGACCAGGAAGGAGGTTCAGAAATTGCTCATTTTGGGAAGTCCCTGTAATGAGGATTATTGGATGCTTGGAGACCGGCTTCTTTCTTTTCGAAATGCACATTTAGGGGCGCATTGCTACAGGGGGGGGGTACATTGGGACATGTCCTGATTTTTGGGGAGGTTTCCTCACTTCTCCCCCTGTGCTAACCCCACTTTCCGAGAGCTGCTCTTAGAAGCCCCCAGAGCTGCTCTTAGTAGTTTCGAAACTCATGATTCCACCCAACTCAACCTGTGTGGTGCTTGTCTGTGTTTTCTGCGTCCCCGTCCGCCAAGCGCATGTTACCCGACTGCTCTCTTGCTCCTGCCCCAAGGTATCTGCCCCACCCCCAACTCTATAAGTCGTTGTCTAATTTTTTCATCTCTTTCCACTAGACTCCAGCTGCAATTCCTGTACCATTGCTTTCATTGTTGTTCACCATCTCTTACAGATTATGTTCCTCATTTTGTATCCTAAGACCTAAGTCCCATAGGGCCCTTTTCACCATGACCCCAACCAACCTCAGAAAAGCAGGTCGAGCCAGAATCGATGGGGTCTCCCAATTGGCGCCTGAATACCAGGCGCCCGCCAGCCATCAATAAGAATTATTCATTTTGAAGCTAGTGGTTCTACAGTTGAATTGTTGCGAGGAACTGTTCACCAGGTTGGTGGCGCCAAAAGTTGAGTGCCTGCGGGAGAAAAAGGAAGCTCTAACTGGAGTAAAGTGTTCGCTGCTCAGTTGGTAGAAGTGGAATGGCTCCTGACCGACACTCATCCATTCCTCCTAAAAAAGGAACGGCACGTGGAAGATGATACATCCGCAGTTAGACTTGGGATGTCTTCAGCAACTTTACTTCAGGAATGGCAAACCTTCTCCGACTCCACTTGCAGCAGCGAGAGACCCCTCCGTGTTCATGTCCTGAAATTCTTATTCTTGAAGGCACCAGGCCGCCAAAGCTCACAGTTTGGGGATGAGTCGGGATGAGGTTCCGACACTTTGCGTGACTACCAGCGTAAAAAGTATGGTACTCTCCCTTGGACATCGTCGGACTCAGAATTCAGAGCCTGGGACCCGCAACCTGGCACATCGTCTGCGCTCTACCTGGGGCTGACCCAGCCAGCAAAGCCAGTAAGTTCAGACAAGTTCAGAAAAGAATCCTGGGCGGATGCGGCCCAAGATAGCTTTCGGCTTCCAACAAATCCGGTTCCTTTTTAGTTTTAGGGAATAGTGTTGCTCCCTACAGGATACAGCTCTCGAGTACCCTCCAAAATGACCCAGAATCCTGGAGACCTAAACCTTTGAACCGGAGGCCGTCGGGAGAAAGGCCGGGTAGATGTCAGCGGCTGCGGGACAGGAGACTGGTCTTGGATGGGGTCGAGATCCTTCAGTAGCCACAGCACAACTGGAGAATCACGGATACTTTAGGAGACTTTGCATGTTGCTGAATGGTGATGATGGTGACTCTGTTCGAGTACTATCGTGTAGTGTAGAGGCTTGATTAGTGTGACAAATCTTGCACCTAGGGTCATTACAGAGTAGCTTAGCATGCGAGCGTCCACGCTGACCTCTGCACTGAAGCCTACAGTACGTCGTGAGCGCATCTCAAAGTCAGGAGGTTTTCTGGGGATAAGAAGAGAACTTGTAGTTGCTTCTACATGTCGAAAGGATTTCCCAGGCATTGCGAATGATTTACAAACACAGAGAGCGGTTGGAGGGGCTCAGCACCCCTCCGTGCAAAACATTGATAACAATGGGAACTTGTAGCTTTTGCGAAGTCTTCTTGGGATTTTCCGCGCAAGGTCTTTTGCTGCCCCCTCCGCAGCCTGGCAAAAGTACGGGTATGCATATGTTGTGTTCGTAGATTCGTAGATCGGCTTGGCCTCTGGTGACGCATTTTGAGATAGTGGGCGGTATTGCAAATGTTTTTTTCTCCAAACGGTGTGTCTGCTGACATACAATTACGAGCCAAAAAGCCTCAAGAAAACAGAATGCCGCGAAAGCCATCGCCTCACGCAACACCTCTGCGGACTCTGACCTCATGTCAGCGTTACATAAGGCCTGCTGGTCTACAACTAGCTCTCCTATGAAATCGCCTTCCCATCCTCAGGTAGTATTTAGTACGGGGGCGTCGGCAAACCCATACCCACAAACTAGAACCCTATAGCCATAATATGATTATATTCAGCTCCTCATTTTTGGGACTTGGGGTTGTGGAAAGGCCTCTAAGTATAGACATCCTAACAATGCATGTGGAGCTCGCCACTCCAGAGGATGTGCCGAGATCGGTGGTTCGACTTGCTCTGAGAGGCTCTGCACAGTAGTATAGGGCCTGCTATCAGTAGTACATTGTTGGACTATGGAGTCCCCAGCTGTTATCGTAAAATCAATGACACCATTTCCGGAAGCAGGCTCCAGCGGTTTAGGGCCGGATATGCTTCTGTATTGTAAATGCTACAGCATTATTCGAGCTCCGTGCTCTGCAGGCATGCTCAAGAAGGGATGCTAGATAGTCACAGGACGGCCCATGGTTCAAAGCCTTACTGAAGATTTAAGCTCAAACTCTTCTCGGATGCAAACCGGCCATATGGAAGCTTCTTAAAAATTGGGGAAGTTGAGGTGAAAAGACTCAAGGGCACAAGCTTGCTGGTCTGGGGCATGAGCTTCCAGGTAGCTCACCGAGAACCGTGGTCGTCGCGCAAGGGTTCTTTTCAGGCAGCGTAGCAGCATAGCCTTGTGCATGGAGCAAATCCTGCATCACCCAATATTGGGAGGATACCGCACAGATCATACCCAGCCTCGGCAGCTAATTCACGTATCTTGCCTGAAAGGGATTTGTTGTTGGCAGGCCCTTATCAGGATAGCGACAATACTTCCACGAGGCTTTGAGCAAAGAGGTCACAGTCGGTGAAGCAGATAAAGGCCCCGTGTCCATGTTTACCCCACACTGCAGGCGCGCTATCGCCAAAGAAGCGCCCCTGAAGTCAAAACGACGCAGGAAGCGGCGCAAGCGTTTCACGCTTTCTACCCTGCCCCGAACTAACATGGAACTCTCAAACGGCGCCACAAAGACCCAAGTCCTCTCATACGCAGGCTGTATTCGCCGCCAATTGTAGCTTCGGGGAGGGTACATTTTACCCGTTCAGCGGCTTTGCGGCTTTTCCTTTGGGCTTTCCCTCCCGGAGGGTCCCAGAGAGGCAGGGCAAGGCCATTTATAGTAAGCTGATGTAAGCTGTACGAACGCCTTTTGCTGAACTTCTTTCAAGAATGTTCGCCAATGATCTCTTCGCACAATGACCCACTTGAAGCTCTTAGCATCATTCCAGCGACTATCGACCCTCTACAAATGCGTCTGAGTAGGTACGTCTTGCTCCTTTTGGGGGCTCATACAGAACTTGGACGTTCACAGTAATTTTCAACTGAGGTTATAGGTAGGAGAGACCTGCCGTCTTACACCAGGCCCTGGCATATATTGCCCCACTCATAATTGACAACGAACCTCCAAGTGATCAGCCGCACCACCACAGTAAACAGGGCCCCACAACATGTATTTTCATGTAGTTTAAGAAAATGAAGCCTCAAGTTTTCTCAAAATCCCCACAAGTCACCGCAATTCCTTCAGCAGCTCATCAATACGCGCTTGGCTTCCAAACCCAGTGACTTATTGGCAGTTAGCAGGGAGGGAAAGAAAGGAGAACTAAGTTCTAAGTTCGGTTGAAATACACCCCATGAAAACAGCTAGCAGATGTCTCGGGTTCTCGGCAGATAATGGAATGTAAGGTCGAGTATAAAGGGGTGATATGCAGCCACTACTTCAGGGATCCCGTCTTCCCTCCCCGGCTAACAACCAGTCAGGTAAAGTGTGCGAATGGGTTTCCTCGAGATCCAAATTCTTCCAAGACCGTGCAGTCTTTTGAGGGTCCCCAAAACAGCTCAATCCCCAAGCCCTAAGCCCCTAAACGAGAAAGTCATACGTAGCAAAGCCCAAGAGGGAGCCAGCAAACCGCCTGGCTCTTTGAGCGCGCAGCTGAATCACAGAATGAAGGGTTTATCTTTTAACGCTTTAGGTTTCCGTGCTCAAAGTTTACGTTGAGTTCAAGGGCTCAGCGTCTAGGGCAAAAACATGGGGTGCTTGTTCTTGAAGGGTATGTAACAACATTCTACACTTCGGATGAGGGACTTAGAATTCTTATCTAGAAGCTTGAGTAGTTACCAATGCTGGAGCACATGGCATACAAAGTACAACATGAATTGGAGACTGAGATTATATAGGGTGGAATAAAGAAACAGATGAAAACAATCAACCACGGACAAGGAATCAAAACTGGGAATACATAGTCGTTCATAGGGACTGTGTAGTGTAAAAGCCTAAATAATCATGAACAGTGTGCCTTAGCAATCCACAAATACTCGCAGTAGAAGATACACCCAAGGCTAATTCGCATTATGTCAGCCCTAAAGTACTTGGGCACCTGCAGCTTTGATTCCAGTACTCCCGTGTAGTTGGAAAGCATGTTCAATGGGCACTACTCTCATAAAGACAATTCCCTCTACCATTTTAGGAGATTATAAGAAGGATGCTGCAAATACTAGTTTGCAGCAGAGGGAGCTTCAGTTGTGGTACAGGATAGTTGGCATGAAAAACGAGGAGCAGGTCACTGAAGTATCTTGAATCATCATGACTGACTCTACTCGCAGCACCTCGACCCCTAGACCCTACCTGCAGAGCCAACTTCCTGAAAATGATGGGCCATTTGAACCCAATTTGGGAGAGTACATCATGGCATCTTGTTGTTGGACTTCCAGGTACATCCTACAACTTCGTTTCTGGTCCCGACTAGCTGCTGGCACCCCAGGAGCTCCGGAAAAAAAGAGCCCAAAGCGACTCTGAGCGCCAAGGATTGAGGGCATCACCTATCACTGATATCCCGAAATGTTTTAGTTTCTGTTTCTGCTCAGTAGAATTCCAACTAGCAGCTACAATTAATGCTCCGGGAGTTTCCAGACTAACACCTTTCCGCAAGATGGGTGTCTTTTCTGAAACTTGGTAGCCCCCAAGGGACCTCAGGAACATAGATGGACCATAAGGAGACTAGAGAAACTCACCTCGAGGATTGCTCGGGGATCATTTTATTCTGGTCAGTTCCATATCAAGACATTTGCGCCTTCAAAGGCAGTTGGGGCATTGCAAGGAATATGATATGGCTAATGATATCTATAAACTATAAGTGAGAAGCTAGCAATCAATTCCCCTACGGTTTGGTAGCATTCTCTTTTTATAAAGTATGCTACCCAAGCGAGTACTATATTCTGGTCATGGGCATCCCTAGCGTAGAGCAAGAGCTAACCATGGGGGGATACTTTCTCAATCCCTGACAGGGTTGTCCGTTGGCTGCATTCTTCTCGACGGCGGTTGCGCAGAGGAAAAAACCTTCGCAGGGGTTGATGGGAACCCTGCAAGAGCACTGTCTAAGAGGGCACGAGCCTTTGCAGGACCGTTTTTGAAGTTCAACATGGGTTTTTCTTGAGTTGAGAAAGCCATTCATCCCCAAGCTCCCCCAGGATGAGAAAGCCTTTGTTCTTTGGTGGGACGGAAGGCCCTGGCCTTGTGGATCTGGATTCGGCTTCATGGTTCTTGTTTTTTGAGTAGGCACCCTTCAATTTGAAATGGAACCCCATACCCGCACTTGAGAAATAAGAATTCCCATGTTGGTTTGGGGCAGGGTAGTTTCTGAAACTGATGGGCCACAAATCGTATAATTCATGCAGAATATTTGATGTTCTTCCACGTGTGCACCTGTCCAAGCAGACTGTCGTGTAATCTTCAACGGCTTCCTCAGAATTATGTTTTGTACTTATTGCATGGGACGGAAGACGATTACAAACAGGCCATGCAGCATTATCAACGCAGTCAAGCAAGCACTGGTGGTGAGTGAATCTTATTGAAAAGACGTCTTCCGACTGCTGAACTTACATGATCTCCAGGCTGCCCAGCCAAACGGCAAGCAGCACAAAACTTCCAATCATTTGTTGGATGGGAGGTGTTGCAACCGGACGAGTCCCACGGGAATCTGGCGTGTGCCACAGGAATCCTACAGCAACAGTTACAAACGGGACTCTGTCAGAATGATCCGTAAAACATCGTTAGGAGGGACCTCTAAATTCCGTGGCATATGCTTAGGGTCCGCTCGAGACTTATTTGAGCAACCCTCAAATCGTGCTTTTGGTTCCCCCAGTGGCAAAAGCTTTGGTGTTTAGCATCATATTGTACAGGTAGCAGAGGCAGTATTCAAAGGGTATGTAGTGCACGGGGTCACATCGGGATGTTCGTAGGGCTCCACTTCAAATTCGGGTCAAGTAGCTGAGGCATGACGAGGGATGTGCATGGGAGCAAAATTCCATTCCATTTTCCTGTACAGCTCATTTGAGGAGTTTTGACGACACTCACGTGCCGCATCTTTACGACCCTGGCCTCATGTTTGGAGGGAAATGTGCGGGAACTGGAGATCAGCTCCAAATCCAGTCGAGTTGGAACACTGCGCGCTCCTAGTATAACCCCCCATCCGCTGATAATGAAGCCTCCCCGATTGTATGATCTAGCATATTGGGAACGTGTTTGGTTATGGGCGTGTCGGGCTTCATTATTCGTGGAGTGATTTGGAGTGTTGACCACAGCTTTTTCCCCCCTTCGCAGACCGCAACTTCTGGAACGCTATTTTCGACTTCACGGGCAAAGCCACTGGTGCGAACTGGTGCCGAGCATATTGGGGGAAGGGATGGATTAGGGGTCTACAGGCTTTTAAGTCCGATGCTGCCCCGGCCCCGCAATGGTCCACCAATCTTGCAATTGAAGTAAAGATTTCAGCCGCAAAAAGGGCGTGATGTATGACTGTTGTCATAGCGCAGGGGCAGGGAAGAGAGGAAAGGCAGTGGCATCGCACCTACCATTTAAGGGTTTGATACCGGGGTTACATCCAACGGTAAGGGAGCTCTGCAGTTGCAAGTTGTCAAGGGCTATGAGCTGGGATAAGTACAAGTCTGGGCTGGGAGTTACATTGTTGAGGGCCCCTCCCATGCTGAGGTTCAACCACCATGGCTGGATGTTTTCTAAAACGGGTTCAAAATCACTGCTCAGCGGCCGGATTATACAATGGACCCAAAAAGAGACCACAATTTTTACGACCTACCGTCAGGTAAAGGGATGCCAAACCCCGAAGCCACCCTTTCGTTCTGGTTCTGAGCTTGCAGGCGCATTCTGCCCCTGGGCGAGTGCTGTGAGTTGGACGTTCGCACCGAGGAGTCGACAGGCCAGTTTTGATTTCATAGGACATGCCAGCTTTTACAGCTCGATGCCCTTAATCCATCACTCTAACACCACTTGCCACATGGGCTAGGATGATGAATGCCGCAGTGTTGAAGTGTTTGGGCTCCCTGGGTTTAGGCTCAACCCCACATCCTCTCTCTTTAGTCGTTGGGCTTCAAAGATTGGCGGCCTCTTCAAGCCATGAGCACAGCGCTTGCGAGGGTTGTCTTCTGAAGCAGGTCAAATCTCAAACCCCGCACGCTGACCTGTGTAGCTTTACCCGGCCAGCTGCATACTTGCAGCCAATATTATTCCTTTTGATCCTTATAGAACTCGAATGCAATTCCTTCCCAAACGTCTACTCGAACCATGGCAGACCCCAGCCTGACCTCGTCGCTTCTCACTAAAGATCATGCGGCAGAATCACGGTCTACAACGTAGTTCACCTCCTCAGCACGGGGCTCTAGGACTGCATCACCAGGTTGAACCGAGAAAACTTACGAATGGGATGCTTCTGAATCGTTCAGAAGCATCCCATTAGTAAGTTTTCTGGCCTAGGATTTAGGCCGTAGGAGTTAGAGCTTAGGAGCTAGGGCTTAGGATTTAGGTTTTAGGCTTTAGGGTAAGTTTAGGAGCTAGGGTTTAGGAGTTAGGGCCTGGGATGGAGGAAGAGGGGCGCCTGCAACCTAAGATTTTCAGGTCAAGGTTTGGAGCCTTCTGAAGTACACAGCTATGCGTGTTTCAGTTGACATGATGCAGCAAGTGCGCGCCTTCTCAACCGGGTTCTCGCACTCAGGCTCCTTGTTCCATGCGGTAGCTTCCAATCCAAAATCAGGGTCCCTTCTTTGCACCGCAGTGGATACTGCGCATATGCTGCATTATAACCAAGATGACAAAAAAGGAATATGGATAAGAATTTCAGAATCAACCGATAAAAACAAGAAAAACCAGCGGCCGGATAGATTCGTGGTATGATCTTTGCAGAATCTTCAGACTTCTTGCACCCCAAGTTCTGTGCCATGGAGCCATCCCCAGTGGATAATTTGCCGACGCGCTTCGTGAAGAACCAGACGGGCACGGAAGGATTGAAATTCGAGCGCCCGCGTAGTGTCCGCCTTTCTAGAGCTTAGGATTTCACATGGAGTTTATGGGGACGACAGCAAGAAGACTGGGGGCTCAGGATTGGAGCTGGGATCTCAGAAGGAGTTTCTGTGATTGATTTGGACGGTAAGGGGCGTAGGGATGATGATAACCTCTGGAATTCATTCGGTGGTTTGTGCAGGGATCCCAGCGGGGTTGAAGAGGAAGAGGTGTCAGGATCTATAGCAGCTCATAGTGGATTTGCACGAACTTCAGTCTTGAGCCGGCATAGGTCAACTTGATTACGGAAGGGCACTAGATGTTCCTTCATGGAATCCCCAGGATCAGCGTAGATCATTTGGGGCAGTAGGGAAACCTCCCCATTACCAGAAACCTTCATATAATGCTGATTCTTCATTCTGCCTCAGGCCGGCAGATAAGACAGCTGCTCGTCTTGCGACCAGGTCGTTTTGTTGAGAAAGGCTTGACCAAAAACTCTCGAACAAAAACCTGAAACCTGAGCCTGGACTTCCGATGGTTTGGAAGGCTTTGTGTGGAGCTTTAAGATGGATATCCGCGTGTTTATATCTATATATATATATATCTGTGTGTGTGCGCCGTATATGCCGTATGGCCCCGTTTAGGCTTCTATGATATTCTTGGGGTTGGAAGAACCCAGAAGCCTAAAGCGTAAACCTAGACCCCAAACCCCCATGAAGCATAGTCGTGCAGGCTTCTTGCTTCGCACGGGTGATGCATATCAACTCTTGCGGAGTTCTTGTTGGGGCTGCATTAAAGTATGGATGCAACAGGCGCAGAGATGGCTGAGCTGGATCTAGTAATCTGCAGGGTCCAGTTATTTTCTGTTGCTGGTGCTTAGAGGGACGTGGGGGGAGGGAATGTGAATGCTGTTATATGGGGCTGTTCAGTAGGGTCATTCCCTCACTCCCTTCGTAGCTAGCAAGTTCAAGGCCCCTGTTCGTTTACCGCTAACAGCAGATGGATGCCGACCTGAGTTCTTCCAGCAATCCGCTCTCCTGATAACAACCCCGCACTCCCCCAAAATGAAAGCAGGAATGAATACATGGTATTTTTGCGTCGAATATTGAGGAGATAATCTTAAGGGGAGGGGATCGTCCTGGTGAATCTGGAGGAGAAGCTATTTCATGGGACGCGGTGAAGAAGTTGCGCATCAAGCAGTCTAGCGCCGACAACCCCATCCATTTGCATGAGAAACTTGCTTGCTCAGGGCTTCGTTACTGGTGTGTAGTAGGGAATGTTGAAGAAAGATGCGGATTATCATTGGGCATTAACCTTCTTCATAGGCAGGCTGAGGGGGCTACATGGAAGCCTGAATACTTATTACTGCTCTTCCTCAGACATGCTGTCATAGGAACAGTACAACAATACCCCAGAAGTCCACCTCTACTCGTTCAGACCCCTTCATTATGAGGAAGGCTTTTCGGATACTCATCATTCCATGCTTCGGTAAGTTTAGGCATTTCTTTGACAAATTGCGGGCTCTTCTCTGCTGGTGCCCACTATCTTATAATGTGTTCATCATGGTTTCAATGAATGCAAGTAGAGCTCGTGAAGACAAGTTGCAAGCTTGACAATTTTGTATCTTGGGGAGACCATGAATCTACATACGGCCTTCTCTACATTGGGCGCTATGAAGTCTGCAGTCCTTCTGAGAGTGGCCGGTACTAGAGAGCAAAATCCTGTAACGAAGGCAAATACCCACCCTAAATCACGCTAAGATCCCACACAAGTTTCAGATTGTGTTCCTCGAAAATTACAAGGCATTGAGGCCTTGAGAATTTAGGTTTCCACGTTTGACTGAGGGTGGGGTAAGGGCACATCTATCAAGAGATGGGAAATGTAAGGGCACATCCTCATGAATATATCTCGAGAGGAGGCTGTGAGGGTCTTGAGTAGGAGCCCTATTTAGGTCTTAACGGTTAGGATAGAAGGTTCAGACTTTACGGCACAAAGTTTAGGTTTTCGGGTTGGAATGACTTCGAGCCCCTTATCATATCAGATGATAGTAGATTATAGTAGGTTATGGCAGATTAGAGTGGGCTACAAATAGATTATAGTAGATTGTAGTATAGATAGTAGATGATGGTAGGTTATTGTAAATTATAACAGATAGATATGAGTTGTATCAGGTTATTTCATAGGTTATAGTAGGCTAAGGTAGGTTATAGTAGGTTATATTCAAGTATAGTAGATTATAATAAAGCTCTCCATGCGAGCCTCCAACGACCTATGACATAGCAAACTCGCTCATGCCAACATCCACGTCATCGCTTTTTTCTCGTTATCGGTTTTTGGGCTCCCGGCAACAATCCCTTGACGAAGGATTAGGAGGGGGGTTATTATACAACAGTTATTGACTTGCAATCACGCTTGAAAGCTATTGGAACAGCGACGCCTCTGGCAACGTCGCCTTGAGCACATCTCGAAAACCTGCTTTCAAGAGAACGAATCTTCAACTTCTTTAACTTGTCACTGTTGGATCTCCCGGTTAACTTCATCTTTCGCCACGCCCACCCGAAACTCCAGAACAGCAAAATCTCGTCCTAATTCTGGGGAATACCCCCAAACAGTATTTCGACCCTAAAATCACGATTCTGATTACGAGGTTTATCAGAAAGGGGCTTCCCAACTTTTGGGGCTAGGGCGGGAACGCAAGGATTGAGATCTATGGGTGCGATGGCATCAACTATGCCTTGCCAGAGAACGGAGGCCTGTCCTGACCACTCGTTTGGGCTTCGTTTTGTGGTTAGCCCTTAAATCCTTACACCACAAAGGGTCCCTGGCATATTCGGCAATTGAATGACAAGTCAGCTTGGCTTGAAAAACCACTGCAGCCAAAAACTTGCACCTCGCTTTTGCATTGTAACCACCAAACCCTAAACCCCGTCAAGCCTCAACACTCCAAGCCCTGAGGCCTCGTTTTCATGAACGTTTTGATGAACACTCCCCCAAACAAACATGGGACCTCATAAGACATATGGTGCGGTTTTTAAGGTGGCGTAGTCTTTGTAGGGCGCTTTTGTGGGTTCCATGTTGATGTACAGGGAGTCGAAATCCTAAAATCCTTAAACCCTAAAACCCTTACCCAATGGCCTGTAACTCTGGAACACTAAGCCCTATAAGCTCAAATGTCGATTAAGCCGAGGTACCGCATGCCAATCCTCCATGCACGGCTCAGGCCATGGGGTTAGGGGGAGGTCCGGGAGGTCCCTCAAAGGCATAGGGCTTGGGCCAGGCTTCACAAGGGTCAGTGCTGTTTCAAAATTATGGTTTCGGTGTGTATCTAGCATTCCTGCGGAATAAACGTGAAAGTATAACAGTTTCTTGAAGCTTGGGGTAGTTACTGAGGACTGATATAACGAACCAGAAAAAACAGGACTTGAAAGAATCATGGAAGGAATTAGTCTGGAAATATCACAAAGGTTTACAAGAACGAGTTATAGAGGTTGTGTCGAGATCATGCGGGAGTTAGTTTCTTTGAGGAGACAGGCAAAACAAACCTCCCCACCCCGCTCTTTCTGGGGATTTAGCGGAAGTCCCCGCCTTGAGCACACGCTGCTTATTCCGCAGCATTCTGGCTGGCCGTGCCTGGAAAATTCTATGCTTACAAAACCCAGAGAAGGACCTTACAATCCCAAGTATATCCGAGGTCCCTTGGGGTACTTTTTTTGAAACACCTCCGGCGCCTTTGCTAAGAGGATGTTGGTAATTCCAACCTCCCAAATGAGCGGCCTAAAGTTATCATAGCAGTGTAATCACGTTCAAAAACTTTGGCATGACGAAATTGGGTCCTAATTTTGGCGCGTGGGGAAGCAGAATCCCCCTACCACTGCCCCTTTCAGGTGATGGCTATGGCCCAGCCGAGTTTGTGATTGACGGCCGCCGCAGTGCTTGGGATTCAATGAGGAGCCCAAAATAATAGCATTTAGGGCTTGGGTCTAGGGTCTAAATCATCAGAACAATGGAGATTCAAATAGAAAATCAACTGGAAAATTGGATGGTCGCTGGGTTTCTTTTGGGGTGTAGAGGGAACTGAACGCGGCGAGCTAGATGATTTGAGTACGTTTTCAGGGTAGACACATGAAATAGGTATTGTATTGAAATTGTTAGAAGGATCAGATCTTGGAAAATCACCCATGCACGCGATAGCCATATGAGCTTTTGGCCTGTCAGGGTGTTGTTCATGCATACCTGTTGCAGCAATGGCGAAAATTGTCTGCGTTCTCATCTGAACCACTACTCACGTAGTGTTTGAAAATGCTATTGGTTGAAAACCATATTATAGGAAACTTGACATGACATTCTAACCTTCCCGCACCTCATAGTGTTCTCATCCCACTCCCATAGTTGTTGTCGTGCTGCATGATTGTCTGGTCAACATTAAGGGGATACTTTCTACAGGGTTTAGAAGGCTTGTTTGGATGCCCATGTAAAAGACCTACCTATATGTGCAAAAAAATGTGTATACAAACTTCGTGATGACCAGATCTCAGACCCCTATCTCAGATGGACCAGTGAATCACACGAAGCACGCGGCAAATGGTTGGCTTGAAGTGGAGCTGGCCGCAGCAACTGCAGTGGAGAGCTTCGCGATCTTCAACATGTGCTGGGGACAGCAAATCAGAATATGGGAGTTTGGATGCTGTAAGCTGGCAGAAATTTGGCACTTCTGTTCTCGTCCTTCACATTCCAATGTGCTATGGCGCAAAGGCACAGTCGGCACAGTGGAAAAGTTTAGGTTTCCGTCTTAGTGGTATGAAGAAGTGAGGTTAATAGCGACGCAAGAATGAGGTGAGGAGTGAGCTATTCCCGCACCCAGAAGCTCCAGCACTGCTAAGACTAGGCCCAACTGCGCTTTAGTTGCGAGTGGGGAAAGAGTGTGTGTCAGAGGAATTTCGGAGAAGAAGCAGGGATCCTCATCATCTTCAATTTCTATATTCTGATCAGTCCAGAAAATGTGCTGGTTGATACACACGACTTGCCGGATCAGGTCTGAGGTACATCTCTTCCACCCACGAAGATAAGAAAGAGTTTGATGAAGCACCAAACTGAAAGAAGCGGCACGCCTGAGGTGAGCCTCTAAGCTCTGAACCTTTGCCACACACGCACACACACTCTGTACTGCTTGAACACCAATTTCCCGCCTCTCACTTCATGGTAGATCGTGTAGGCTTCACAAGAGAGCTGTACAAAGAGCAGCAACTCCTCAAGAAGGCGCTCTACGGCTGCTACTGCTGCTACTATTACTATTACTATTACTACTACTATTACTACTACTACTACTGCTACTACTACTACTACTACTGTTACCTTTGAATTGTTGCTAGTGGTTGTGAGAAAAACCCATGTGGCCGAGGAGCGATGATGAGTACGACCATCGCGTCCGACTCAACGGCCACACCGTGGAACTGTTGGACGAAGCGTGGCATTCGCAAGTAAAGCCAAAGCCTTGCAGATATGGAAGCCTGTTTGATACGGCTTGCTTTCAAGTAATTGGGCGTGGCTTCGTTTCCAGATCTTGCGGTAAGGGTGACAGTACGGCGAGGGCATGGGCATGCGTCAAAGGCATCCTTCTGAAACCCCTCAGGATACCCCTATTTTGCGAAACCCGCGCAAAGTATTCAGATCGTTTGAAAGCAGCCAAAGCATGGCATACACTTGGATAGAGCCTCATGTCTCAGCATAAACCACAAGGCCGAGCCTGAGCAGGCTTGTGATGTGATAGTGAATACAGAAGTTTCCTTAGAGGTGTTACTTAGCTTCGTATGACTGATAGGTGTCTTTCATTATTCATTGCTTCTATGTGGACTTAACAGTATGGCCTATCCTGAATCAAGCTGTTGAACATCCGCATGAATTGGCGAGGAATCTGACCAAATCGTGTACCAACAGCAGATTACCATGGAGGATGCGGTGTTGCGAAGGGCCTGCCACAACATGACTAACAAACTCATAGAAGCCCGCAGGCGAAGCATGGGGGTTATTGGGAGGAAGTATTTTGTCCCGATAGGCATCACAAATCAACCCACATTCCCTCAAAATCCCCAAATGGCGGGGAGGAGGATGGCGCTTTGTTTGACAGAAAGAAGGGCTGCAAGCAGCTGTGGGCCACTGAGATCTGCAGTAGCAATTGGCCATGGTGGAAGCATGTATAGCTGGACAATGATTTTCTCGTGAAAGCCGTATAGTACACAGTATAGTAAAACATAACATGGTAGTATAGTGTAATAATCGTATAAAATAGTCGTGTGTAGTGTAGTATGGTTTAGTACGGCTCAGGGCTTCTGATCTTTGCTCCCAAGTAGTCCTTGGACCCCATATAGCCACTTAGAGGAGCAGTAGTCCTTCTGTTGGGTCGGGGATTTAGGGATTTGGGAATTCAGGGTTCGGTTTAGCATTTAAGGTTAGGCTTATGACTACGAACTTAGCACTTAGTGTTGAGGGTGCCTCAAGGTTGAGCGTCCACGGGTTTTGAGATTAATGCCTTGAGGTAGGATCCAGGGCATAGCCATTCTTACCATGGAAAATGGCACGGCAATCGGGCGAATACTCTCGGGTAGTGACCTCCCCACCTTCTGCCAAACTCACAGGGAACCCACGTGGTCCTCTTTTGAAATCACTGTAATCAGAAAGTGGACGTTTCAAAGTTTAAGCTTAGGGTTTGCCGTGCATACATATACTCTGAAGCTTATCGTGCTTTGCGTGGATTTTTCAAACCAACCTCTGCACAACCCCTCAACAGCCCCACCGCTAATCCTCATTTAACTCTCATGCGTACCCAGGGTTGTCGCAACACGTGCCAACATTGCAGTTGGTTGGGAGCCTGTGCACGAAGCATCCTTTTTCAAAGAAAGCTTGTCTTTTAGATCTCAGCAAAGGAAATCTGTGGGCCTTCAAGTACAACTCCAAATAGCCTGAAACTGAAAACAAACAAGCTAACCCAGGTGAACGAAGATGCCAAGTCCGTTGTCGCGAACTTGAGCATTGAGAAGGGTGTGTTGGGTTGCTCGAATGCTTTGAGAAGCGCATTTCGGAGTAGCTCACTGCAGTCGCGCACAAAGTGGAAATACAAACCGGATTGAAGTTGGTTGTACAGTACAAATAGAGAACTCATCTGCATTTCTGTCTCCATTAACAAATCCACACAGCTCCATTGATATCTCAGTTAGGAACCCAACATATAGAGTGGGGACTGACATCTCAACAGGGC
Organism: Symbiodinium pilosum; assembly: GCA_905231905.1. Taxonomy (NCBI): domain Eukaryota; class Dinophyceae; order Suessiales; family Symbiodiniaceae; genus Symbiodinium; species Symbiodinium pilosum. The sequence continues at coordinate 273,094 of CAJNIZ010016668.1, forward strand.
GTGAATTACTTGGCTTGCGGAATTCCTTTCTGTTTATCAACGGAAGAACTTCACTCTGGTGTCCAAACGGCAACAAAACCGCTTTACCTTCAACTTCGGACAAGAACAACCCAATGGCGGACAGTATTCAGTCCTTGAGATGATCTCCCTCATCATTCCCGTCATGCGTTTTCTTGAGAGCTCAGGCCACGCCAAAATCATCGCTACCCAGATGAGTGGCACACACATTGCGTCTATCTCCATAGATGCGGAATGGCCGCAGTTCCTTGGCAATGTAAAGGCCTGGTCAACGAATCCACTTTCCTGAATGAGTGATATCACTACATTTGTTTTGGACATCAGTATGTTCTTTGCGCACTCCCGCTTGAATGATGGCGCGTGTCTCTGCGAGGCATTGGTCAGGCTCATTCAAGCAGGCCTCAAGTGAGGAAATGGCAACACAGTCCAACCAGGCAGCAAGGCATTCATTCAAGTTACAACCAGCTTATAGCCTCTAGTCCGTTGTAGCTGCTACTATATCAAACAATTGTCCCATCATACGCTTACCCCATTCTAAATTGACATTGATTTCTCATGAGGGCTCTGAACCCAGCACAGGTTCTCGGCGAACGTGTGCAACAGCATCGCGGAAGCTTCGGAGTCCACTAAGCCAGTACCCTCCCCCAAACAAGCATGGAAGCTGATATTGTCCCTTTTCGAAGGAGGGTAGTCTTTGCAGGGCCCTGGTTGGGTTTCCATCTTAGTTTGGGGGAGTGTGGAGTGAACAGAGCGTATAGGGCTCAGAGAAAAGTACCCCCTTACAGGAGGAACTCATTTTACCAGTCCTTGCGTTCCCCTTTTTTGGCGAGATAGTCTCGCCCCGCTGGGGCTAATCTAAAAATTCAAACAGTTCTTGAAACCTCAAGGTTCGCGACGGAGACGCAGAGATGTGTTAAACCCCAAACCGTAAACCGGAGTCTTATGGAGCCCTTGGGGATGTATGTAGTTTTGCCGGCTTACTTCGGTTTTTTGGATTTCTCATTGAGGCCTATAGAGGGAACTTTAGTGGAACTATCCTTGTCAGTTCAGGGTGCTTCTTTTTGGGGGCAGTGAAGATGAAAAGCATCCCGGATGTTCCGGATTAGTAACTATTTTTACTGTAGCTGCTACCCACATCCAAGCACGAACCCTCGTCCGCCCCCTTAACTGCGTCCGCCGAACACCTAAACTCTTAGCAAGATTTCCAGTAAGGAAGAATCCCAGATTCCAGCCTACAATTTGCGCCTACTTCTGCCGGACGGCCGCCTCTTAAGGCTGCACGACGATGAGGAGATGCCGGGATAGCATAACCTGTTATATTTAAGACATGGTCCACTCTAAGGTCTCAGTTCGTGGCCACGGTAATTTCCGGGGAATTCAAGGGTATGTAGGGACTGTGAGCAGACGTTGGGGGGATCCTGAATGGTGCATGATAAGAAGGCCTTTCGCCTAAACTCCACATGTTTATCATTCTCAAGGCCGAGAACAATAAACCCAACTTGGGTCCTAGGACCTTCCAGCACCTTTCTCAAAAACTGGAAACGAAGGTCGTATCAGGGCTACGAAGTTGAATCATAATGGGATTTCGGTTTTTGTTTAGCGTTGAGGCTTGTGCGCAATTCCGCAGTGTTTCAGGAGCTAGGATCCGCTTCGGAAATCTTGAGCCCAGAGATCTTTTTGGGGTGTGTGTGGGGCCGGTGAGCTGGCCCGTGACGGTGCGAACTCTGAGCTGGCACCTACGCAAGCTTCCGAAACTTCTTGACACGGCCTGCATGCAGAGCTGGACGTCGTATGTAGGTTGCAGATGGATATGTCTGAGGTGCTTTGTGCCTCAGAGGGGTACCCTTGCTACGACTTGCGAAGTCGCCCCGACCTTCCACAGGGCATTAGGGCTTGCTTGTTGAAGGAAGCGCTGGGTCGTACCCATAGAAAGTTTCCCCCACATGCCCCCAGTGTAAACGAATGTGCGGTCCTTGAGTCCTTGAAACAGCCATGGCTCGAGTAATTCAGAATACTAGTTGACAATTGAAATCCTGCATGACCCTAAGTACGCCAAAGCTGGGAAAATTTGGTATCCTAGTATTTTACGGTCACGCAGGAGCTTCAGCCTCAGTATCAACAGTACCCTGGCGCTATCACTGGGTAATCCCTACTGAGCAATCCTCAGAAGAAACGTGTCTATGTTGGGGACATGAATACTAGGGGGGTGCTTAATGTTACAGGGAGACAATCGCTTTGACAGGAGATCCAGCGCAAGAGCCTCGTTGAGTTGCTGCCAGACTTCTTGACTGAGGGAGCCCACCCCAAAGGGGAGGCAGAGTAATACCTTCTTTCGAAGACTTGCCGGCTGTTGGCAGGGAATGAAGGAAAGGAAAAGAACATGGGAAACATTGTATCTTTGAGAATGATTCATCATTCCTCCATTCCGTACTGCAGACGATTATGTACTAGCTCCCTGACAGTGAATAATCCCTGGAACATATTTTATGAATGCTAGACAAAATTACTCTAAGACTCTTGGGGGTGTTTCATATTTGGGAGAAAGGATTACATGGGCGGATCCTAAGGACGCCCAGAGGACTCCAAAGTAAGTGTTTTCTGTTTGGTCTGGCATCTGCTGTAAGTGTAGATGCCTATTAAACAATCGGATGTCATGAGGCACTGTTGCGCGCCACAAACGGTCGCAACTGAACGCTGCTCCTCGACGAAAACGGAAGCTGCGAAGATTGTTACCGGGCCGAAGCTCTTTTAAGAGATAGGGGGATCACAAAAACTATGTCCTCCAAGGAAACACTGGAAGAGATGAAGCAGAGCTTGGACTTCGTGAAGAACCGGGACCCACACCCTGAACGTAATCTGGATCGTTAAAAATGTTAGCCAACATTATTCCCCTCTTTTCTTTGTATATGTAGGGCCTCCGTGGGCTGCTGAACCCCTAAACCCGGAACTCAACTACCCGTTTGGTCATCCCCAGCGAATCAGTACCAGCCAGAACCCATCCCATTTCCCTAAACCCTCAAGCTTGCATTCTATTCAACATGAATGTTGGCTACCAGATTGCGGTTCCACCCTCCATAGCCATTTGCTGCGCCCTCAACGCTAAACCCGCCTTGATATTTCAAGCAGTCTGGAAACAAGATTGAGAGAGCAGTAAGGTAAGGTTAAGGGCCGAATAGCCTTGGGGATTTCAAAGAATCGTCGGCCGGCTCCCTGGCTGGAATAATGATGGCAATACTTCGAGGGAGATTCCGGCAACCATTGGTTCCCGTAGATTTGGTCTACGCTTCTCAAAACAGCGAAAATGGCTAGGCCTTGTTCAGTGTCTATTCTGGGGGAGAAGGTACATTTTACTGGGTTTATGTGAGTTGGATGGCGTGATTTTCCATGTTGTTCAAGATTGCCTATCCGATCTTGCGCGCCCGCCACTTACAAAAACCCTTCACAGAGTGTACACTATGCAAACAGCCGCTTGACAACTTCTCATATGTTTCACTGCACATATCGCAGAACTCAGTTTTCAAACATCAGAGGTCCCTCATGGTGTCTTTACAATACTGAAGCCAAGCTAAAGCCATTTGCCAGTGTTCCACAAACCGTTCTTGGTTACCGCACAACCCCCAAAAAAGATTCTAAGCCTGCCTACAATTATCATCAATCATGTGGGGTTGCACTACGCGCTGGCGATTTGTACTACCAGCTCTGCATTGCCGAACTGAGGGGTTCAAATTCTAACAAGCAAGAACTAGGGAGTTGGTTATTGAAAGATGCCTCTTCCTTTAAAAGGCGCCTGTGAGTTTCCACCTTTGTTGAAGGGAGCGTAGGTGGAGCCATGCAGGTGGATATCAATGTCCAGCTCCTGCATTCAGCTCAACGCCCAGAGTTGCCCATCCAAGAGCTCTGAACGTTGCATGCGTTTCACGGCTTTGGACGTGCTTCCAATGGTCGGTTTAGGGTTGGGCAGGTTCCGAGGGTTTGGCAGATGGTGATGGCAAGAAGGCCAGCACCACGCTGCAGGTGGGAGATGAGGAATGTGAGTTTGGGCTCGATGAGACTAGTATAGGGATGCATTCCCGAAAAGCCGGCCAGAGAACGCAGTAGGGACAGTCCCCAAATTCATATTCACCGCCAGATATCTATTTCCAGACTTCCAAACGCGTCAACGAGAAATCCCGTAGAAAATGTGATGTGTATGTGGGTTGTTGCTAATTACTTACTTTGGGGAAGTGAGCACAGGTACCTTTCTCGCCGTTGATTAGAGGGCTTAAGCTTCAGTACCTAGGCGGCATGACTCACAAGGATCGCTTTCTAGGGTTTAGGGGCTAGGGTTCAGGGCAGGGCCTTTCCAGCCGAAATCCTCGCATCTAGTTTCTGAGGGGGAGAGGGGAGCATCCCAAGAAAGTTTTAGGGGTACAGGGACCAAATCTGATTTTGTATGATTTGCGCTGCTGTCCTCCATGCAGCTCCTGCATGAGCTTGCAAACATGTGGCAGCTAACCCGAGTTGAAGATAGCTGTGTGGATGTGGCTCTTTATTCGTGCAATGAGACGTCTATACCCGCGAGTGCTGGTGCTTGCCGTGAGGGATCCCTGTTATGACCTTTACATTCTCCCTATATGAAAATTCCCCAAGCCCTTTCCGGATGGCCAAGTCAGGCGACCACGGTGGGAGCCTGAATGATTGCCAGCACCATGCCCTAAGAACCTTTACACAAATTTGCTAGAATATATTTTTATGCCCTTTTCTACTCGGTTGGTGTTTGGCAAGGCCACGACTCACTCTGCGCGGCGCCCCTAAAGAGCAGTGACCTCAGCGGATCTTCAGAGGGTCTCCTTTTCGGGTTACGGCAATTCTGGGTTTAATGGTTTAAGGTTTAGGGGGTTCAGAGTTGAGGGCATATGCTGCTGTGCCTAGGTTTCAGAGGTTCAGAGCTTCGTTTTCTGGACCATCTCCACACCTCCATGCAAAGCTTCGTGCAAATGTCATGCGCACGAAATGAGGGTCATAACGGGATTGCAGTTCTAGAGGCTTGGGTGGGGTCGTGGCCTTTGAGAAGCATGAGAAAGTCCGAGAGCATAGTGAAGTCGGGATGACCATGACTCTCATCCAGAGGGCGGGGCAGATTGTAGCTGGGACCCCAGATTCGAGACAAGGCTTCTATGACGCATTTCGCCTTGATTTAGGCATCATTCAGACATTCAGAAAGCTGACATTTTGATGTGGTGTCATATGGGCTGCAAGCAGGCCTTATAAGTATCAGTCATACTTTGTATACCCTAAGAGTTATGCAGGTTTTCGAGATCTTCCCTGGTGTGCAATTTCCTCCATTCGGAATGATCTTATCCTAAGCCCTCTACCACATGACCCTAATCTTCTGACCCTGAAGCCGAAACTATTTGTATATTTCCATTCGTAAGATACCATCCTGTCTCTTTTTGAGGAACACCTGATTGGAAGGACCCCTAGTGTTCAAAAGCCCCTTCTGACCACAGCCTGATCCGAAGCGGTCCTGAACCCTAAACGTCACGACCCCCAACCTGAAACTTCAAGCCACAGTCTGACCAAGACCTTAAGACTAGCTGCTAAATCGTGCTGCGGACTCCAAATCCTTACTTCAAGATCCCTAAGCCAGAATCCCCCAAACCCAATTTTCCCTACCCTATTAACCTAGACCCCAAGGCTTAAACCCTAAGCCCGAAGCGCTTACCTAGGGCAGTGAGTCCCAAGGCCTAAACTCCACTCCCAAACCCTGATCCTTGCATCCGGAACCCTGAGTCAACAGCCTACCCTCCAAGACGTCGACCCCAAGCCCCAGATCTGATCCAGAAGATATAATCCCTGAATCCGCAACTCCTGCCCCCTCAGCCCCTCAGCTACAGATTCCTTAGTTCCTAAGACTTAAACCCTACCGCTGGGCTTCAAACCCTGAATCTTTCTGGACTGCTCGCGGAGACAGGCGCGAGACACTATGATAACAGAAAGCAACAAGATCAATCCTGAAGCCCTAAATCTCAAACCCGAAGCTGTAGATCGTACACTTTTTAAAGGCCAAGCCTCCTTAAGCCCAAGTCATAAGCTCTAGATCTTCAACCCCCACAATCCCTAAACCCGTAGCTGTAAATCTGGTCCAGAGGATCTGGTCACGTTTATTTAAACCATTTTCCCCTCCACTCCAGACCCGTAACACCTCTTTCAATTCTGAACCCTGAGCCATCAACATTTGATCCCAAGGCGAGGAATCGACTGGGCAATCCATGTCCAACACTCCGCAGACGCGACCAAATCTGCCAGAAGATACAGGTTGCACTTTTAAGGGGCTGAGGATTTGGGGTTTGGCTTGGGTGTCGGCATATTTGGCAGCTGATGCGCTTCCAACACTCTTGTGGGAAATCTTCAACACCTCTAGTTGGCCTGTCAGCACAGTCTCCAGGTGCTTCGGGAGTTGCGAATTGCCTGAGGTGGCCTGTTTAAATCCTAAGCAATTCGTTCGCTTATCGGGGTCGCGGAGGGTAAGTTGGTGTAGGAGATCGTCCCACTGAAAACAAGCTCAAACCAACAGTGACCGGGTGCCTGCGATGTAGACTTTTTATATGTCGGGCATGGGGGGTTTGAGATCTAGGGTTTGAGCTTGAGACCTAAGGGTTAAAGACTCTGTGTTTATGGTTTGGGGCTTCAGAAGATGAGAAAGAGACGTGGAAGCCTATGTACGTGAAGGATGGAAGTCTTTGTCTGGCTGAAAGCTGAGTTGTATGTTCGCTTTGCGAGTGTAATGGTGCCTCCAGCGGCGTGACAACAAGAGCTTTCACAGTGGGAACGAGAGCTTGCCGTTTGAGCAGCAACAAGACATGTTTGCAGTGATGACGAGGGCCACGGAGAACAACAGAGCGACGGTACTGCCAACCGCATCTGCGCATCGTTGCATGATATCCCAGGTGCGTCTGCACCTTAGTTTGCAACTTCATGCCCCAAGGTGTGCGGAACTGTTGGTCATATGTTTAGTCAGGCATGTGAGTCTTAGAAGCCTGGTTTTGCACACTAAGGTATACATCGCGGCGTCGGTGAACACATATATATATATATATATATGTATGTAAATGCGTCGGCATATTTGTGTGTTTCTTTACATCTTTGTTCAGATTGTATTGCAAACCCGCGAAACGCACCCCACACTCTTAACAACCATTTTTAGGTGCCCATGCCATTCCCGAAGGTGCCACGCCTCAGAGACTGGTAGTCGCAGATCGAGCTCCAGCGGCGTCGAATGAGGCCTTAGGTTCTTTGGGTGAGGTTGAATTTTACATGTATTTATGGAAAAGGGATGCTTGAGGTTGAGGGGCTTGAGTCTTGGCGTCTAGAGTTTCTCCTTTGGGGTTTAGGATTCAGAGATTGGGGTCTAAGGTCCGAGTTCTGGCTTTCAAGTATGGGTGTCTTTGGCTTTGAGAGGGTGAGCTTGAGGTCCATGAAGGCATGGACTGGATATCAAGTGATCTGTGTTCAAGCCACTTCCTGCTGAGGATGGCTGGGCATGCTTATCCCTAAGCCAATCGCTTATCCCTAAGCCAGTTGATGTCCAATGTATCAGAGAACGTCACCTTACCTAGCTTGTGCTTGAGAACATTGCGCGACCTACAAGAAGCTTGAAGAATTCGGTGAGTATCAGTGCTTCACAGCTTTGCTATGAGGAGCTCAGAGAAGCTGAGTCAACAAACATGCAAGAAAACATGAGGTTTGATAACAGAAGGTTGAAGGATACACAGTTGAGGCTTTCGGGTCACTAACCCAGGCTATCAGAGACTTCCCAAGGTGGACAATTGGACCTTGCTTAGGTCAAAGCTTATGTCCAGCATGTACCTTGAGCCTTGTAGAGCACCATCGTGCCCCATCTGAAGAAGAGAAGCTACCAGTGAAAAAGTCTTGTATATTGGACATCTAAGACATGAAAATTCGATTTGATGGCAGACCTTGATGATTCGTGTCAAATAGCCTTTCAAAATAGTTGAGACTGGTTGTAGATTCGAACGAGTGTTTCCCAACAATTGTCACATTTTTTGGCCGGGTTCCTGCGGAGAATGCCCAATTCTTGTTGATTGCATGGGTGACCTTCATGTCGAGACATGCCCACATGACTAAAAGTCCAAGCAGGCAAATCAGGAACTCTTAAACCCTATATCGGATGTGTTACCATTTCGGTCCTGGCGTGGGTCCGCACTAAAATACGTCTCCTAGTACTTGGGTACTCAAATCATAGTTGCAACAACCCTCTGTACAAACCTAAACCTGCGGCAGCGCAGGCCAAGCAGGACTCAGCGCCCAGAGCTCAGGTTTCGCTGGCAAAGGATGTGGAGGTTTGCGAAAATAAAGGGTGGTTATACTGAGAAACTTATGGCGACCTCACCCGACCTTAACATAAGTTGGTTAATGTTGGCGTTCTGAAAACTGCTCCAAATGTCCTTAGTTCAGATGTTGGACATCATTTCATCTGGTAAGATTCTTGCATCTGACACCTATAGTATGTAAGAAAGACCCCAACTGCCCCAATGAAGAAGCAGAACTAACATTCCGAGTGGTCGACACACAGCCCTACTCTAGCAGCCTGAACAAATATCAGGACTGTTGTTTGATTATCTTCTTATCACCACAGTTCCGGTTCACATTTCAAAGATTTAGGCTCTTACCTCGCATTCAAACTCGGCTCCATGCCACCGCCATGCGCCTGGCCCCACTGGTATGCACCAGGTGACCAAGAACTTCGCAGTGTTCAATTCTAGCCCTTACAAATATGAAAGTCTTGGCTGGGGAAAACAACCCAGCAGCAGGAACACAAGCCAGCTTTGTGGGCCAGTTTTCCATGTCCAAACCGCATCTAGGTATGCAGACTTGCGTGACTTCAGCGCTAGGCGTGGAGCACAGAAAGCGTGCCTAGGTGCGCCATAGCTTCACTTTGGCTTGCTGGCGCAAAACGGGCAGTGGGGAGGACTATTCTTGGAGGAGTATGTAGGGATTATTAAAGGGATCCTCGCCTGGTATCCCTGAAGCACCAGTCAGCTGATAAGCGGAATCGAGGCTTTACACATAATCATGCTGCGAACAAAGCACGTTGATGTGGTTGAAAGTGTCTGAAATCCCTGTGACCTGTTTGCGGACCTGTTTGCAGATGCCCTAGACCCAACCTGGAAATCCTCCTCTGGCCGGGGGCTTTCCCACTGAGATCAGCGCAACCCACTGAGAGCAAAGAAGGACCAGGGAGAATGCTTTCAGTAGTCAAGGTTGAAGGTTGGTGGCAATTCTCTCAATGCAAGAAGCATCATGCGACCCAAAGTTCTGGGCGTGACAACTTTGCTGTGAATTATGGATGAGCCGCCTCTTTCTCTCGGTGAGTGGTAAGTCAGAGGTAGCATACCAAACTTCAACCAAACACGGAAATTCCTATACTCAGAACCAATGAAATTACCGTACGTAGCATACCTTCAAGTCTGGCAGCCAGTCTGTGGCTTTGTTGGGTTTTTGAGAGGATTACGGGCACAGTGTTGCTTAAACTTCTGCAGGCATTGTCGTGCTTGCTTCGCGATATGCGTGTTGAAGTCGTGGTAGCCCACTGCAAGCTAAGATGGATCAGATTTTGAGCCTAGGCCCTAACCCCAAAGTGGTGTTTAGGGCTTCAGGCTTGTGGAGGCATGCCCTTCGAGAAGGGCAGCAGCCTTGATAGTGCATTTCTTAAGATCATCTCAAACTTCTGCCTCTACAATTACTCTTGAAGTTTGAGGAACATACTTTCTGAGACACAACATGTTAGTTGTTCGGAGTGTGTAAGTGCAAGCATTTGAGGACGGAAGGCCCGTCTCAAGAAGCCTCGCTTCATTGAGGCATCGGTGGTCAGATCAGCTGCCATAAATCCTAAACCGCAAGGAGCTCCCAACCACTAATGACCACCACAACAGAGGAGCGAGATCCCTATACTTACCGTCATTGCAACACAACTAGTGGATGGGCTTTGAGACCTGAAGTTCAGGGTTGGCCACGTTTAGGTGTTGAGTGTCTGGTGGGGTTGGAGACCTAGAGGGTTCGCGGAGGCCTGAAGACTGCGCGACCTTCCCGGAAAGGGTTTGGAGTTAAAGGTGTGCAGTCCATGAGCTGCATCTAGGACGATGGGGTGTAGATTTTCTACAAGATATTGAAATTCATGATGAGGTTCCTACTTGGGGTCAGAAAACATGTCAATGTTCAACGCTTTTGAGCTTGCTGCGTTTGATGGTAACAGGTTTGTTTGGCAACCGCAGCCCACCTAGATTTAAGGGTTTCAGGAGTACTGACAATCAGGATACTACTTTCCAACTGGCTGGTGCTGAAGGGGGAGTGGTGGTTTGGATCGCCAGAATGATTCACAAGAATGATTCACAAGAAGGGTCTCCATAGCATTCACTTTCCCACTCCCCCTCACACACCAGAAAGATGACCGCAGGTGCGGCGAATAAAGCCAGACTCACGAGGCCAGTCTGAGCAACAGCAATCACAAGACTTGCAGGTGCTGAAGGGAGAGACGGGGTAAATATAGAGATTACTAAAAGGGATTATGTATAGCAAGTATTGGCGGGGGTTCCACTCCCCAATTCGCCCTCATGCATTAATAGGAAGATGGATGGGCGTTTTGACATGGGGGTGCTGATTTTTTGTAGGGAATCACACCAGGGTAGAGGCATGGTATTGGTAGTTATTAAGCTTCTACATTACCCCAGCCAGAATTATGGGTTTGCATTTTTTGAACTTGGGGAACGCATGTAGCAGCTAGCAGGATCATGAAAGAGGGGTTGCGGTAGTAGCCGCTAAACGCTACATCCACAACCAGTACAGCTTTGCCGTTCCTTCTGAAACAGGGCATTCGTGGTTTAGCGGCCACTGCCCGAGGAAACTCCATTTGCCAACGATCGGGCTTTGTTTATGGATAGCTTCCCATAAAGTGAAGCTGGGCGCGCCCGAATACACGCGATTTTGCGAAATTGTCCTTGTAAAAGCTTTGGTTTGTAGGAACCCCCTTACTCGCGACCCCTACATTTCTAAGGATTCTAAGCGGCTTCAGCTGTGAGAAACCCCGAAGCTCATCTTCTCGTCATGAACGGGCTCGGTCAAATTCTCAGGACCACGCGGCGTACTGTACAGGCTTAAGTAATTGGTAGTAGTGTTTTCTAGAATCCTTGTTTAACTGCTAAGCCCCACTCTAATGGATTCTAGGCTGCAAACACGGATGCAGTAGCAGCATCCAATGCCCATACTCGTCAGCATGCTGCCTTCAGAAACCCTTGCCACATGGTGAAAGGGTGAGTTTCCATGTGCACTGTACGAGATGGGCCGGTGTAAGGGTTCAAATAGTGTGACCCCATCCCTCGCAAAGATTCGAACTGATCCCTATGAGCAGGCTTGGGGGCGCCATCTTCAAACAGAATTTCTCTGGGTAGCTATTTTGATTGAGGGTAGTCTAGTTACGAAAAACAAGGCCCCCACCGCTTAACACTCCTTCAGCACATAATTTTACATTTTTGGGACACCGAACTCTGCAGCAAGGCTTTGTGAGTCCACATGACCTCCAGTCAGAGTTGCACTTGGAGCGTCAAAGGAAATTATCCAGTCTTCGCAAACGTACCTAAGGCCCCCGAACCTTCCAAGCAGAATCAAACCATAAATCTGCAGTGTTGAGAGACTCCCTGATGTGTGAGGCTGGCTAAATCAAGGGAAGCTTCAGAAGCTGCTTGTGGGGCAGGAGTGAACATCTTTGCGAAGGTTGTGCAGGTAAACCCTGCGCAGCGCTGAGCAGGGTTTCCTGGCTCGGAGCTGCTGAAGAAGCCCGCGAATAAAGTCCACGATCATTTCCTCCCAGCCATTATGCACCTATAGTATAAGATACCCCGAACCCATTGTAATCCTGCAGACCCCTACAATCGGCGTTTCGATATGTTGGAGCCCGATTTCAGAGTTGAGGACAACGGCCGGGGGTCAAGAAGTTGTGTGCTGTGCTCTGGAGCTTTGTGGGCAACAGTTTGGGACCAGGGCTTTTCTTTGAGGCTTCAAGATGGTGACAGATACACGTTGCCTCGATTACTGCCAGACAAAAGAGTTCGCAGCCCTTAAATGCCTTGGAGCCCCAGCACAGAGACGATATGGGTTCAGCTTGAGGGTTCTGTTTTCAGGGCTCAGGCTTTAGGCCAAGCCTGTTGCAAATCCAGCCTCTTTGATTCACAGCCATAGGCGTGCTTGTAAACCTTGTAAATGCAGATGTCGGTGGTAACGTGCGGTCTTTGAGGGTTCAGAGTTTCTCAGCGTTTGGAGTTCCTGGGTTTAGGGCGAAACTATTGTGCATCTGGCCCCGCTTTACAATAACGACCCTTCTATCGTGCCATGCAGCACAGAACCTCCAATCTTTACACATGGGTAGTTTCCAAAATCAGGTTTCTATTTTGTAAATCACCCAAAACATGCAGGGTGTCAGTTGTGTTTTGCACCCACGAGCGGGCCAAGATTCTTACCCATGCACCGCGTTTCAGAGTTATTGGAGCGGAAAGATGCTGCCTTCGCGCCACATACGCTTCGAGTTCGGGTTGATACTCGCAATTGAGAACGATGCACCGGCTTAGAGCAAAAGTTGGCTGCTGCTCGGCTACTAGGCACTGGCGCAATTGTGGCAAAATTGCACATTTTGGCCCTGCATGATCTTGACATCCCGGGACAGGCCCAAGTGTGATAGGCATGAGCAGGGGAATAGGTGGGGTGTAGTCCCCATGGTCATCGCAAAAACTTGCCCACACTATACAGAGCCAACCCGAAAGAACACTTGTTCTGGCGAGATGGTTATAGACGTGCCCAGACAGCGGCCTCACAGCCCTAAGCGGTTGAACTTGACACACTTCCTAGCCTCACCCCTTCATGAGTCGGGATTCAATGAATTTTTACGGTAACACTGGAACCCTTGCTGGCGGTTGGTTCCCCCTAATCCCCCTAAGCTCCAGACGCTGAACCCCTATAACCTGAAGCAGCAGGAAGCCAGATCACGAATACACAAAGAGCCCCCACATAATCCTAAGGAGGAGCCCTCTACATCCCAAGGGTCCCCCACAGGCCCCCTGTTTTTGAGAAGCCACAAGATACCAAAAGCCTTGTCCCGAAACCACAAGCTCTCAAAACCAGAAGACCTCAGCCGTTCAACCCCTAAGTCCTAAACCCTGCAGAGCACATACATGCAAGTATATGCAGGCACACATCTCCCTACCCCAGAGCCGCAAAGGTCTCTCCAGATCTCGCAGAAGTTATGATCTTGGCATCCCGCTTCCGTTGAGAACTTGCTCGTGAGTGCAGGGGGAAGCAGTAGAGGTAAATGTATGTCTAAGCATGGGGTGTATGGGTTAGGGTGGGGGAGTGCATATAGGTGCTATATTGGGATACTTTGGGGGTTTAAGGACCCACTCCATCTTCGAGCTACAGTAAGTCGCTGGCAGTAGAGGCTTGCGTCAAAGCTTGGTCCGGATGCTTCCTTGAGATATGGTGCTTGATGACAGGTTCAAGAGGTTAGAGTTTAGGGCTTGCGACTGTAAAGGTTGAGGGTTGAAATTGTTTGTGATTTTTCTTCAGAGGACCTTCATGTGAACAGACCTTTAAGAAGCTGAGACAACCGTTATGGTTCTGCTTCCTAAGGCGGGGTTAGGACCAGAAATTGCTCACCCCTTGTAAGCACTGAAGCGGAATCTGGTCAATTGGAAATTTCGCGAATTTTTTATATTCATTCTCAACATCATTGAGCCCCCTGCCGGGGAGTCACATAATTCTGATAAAGTGCATATCCAAACAAGTGCACGCTGCTTTTCGGCAACTCTCCACATGTTGCCAGGCTTAAGTGTGGGCTTTGTCCTGAGGTTGTCCTGGGCGACACATCCGGAAGAGTCATTCTTCGCGCGCGTGGCGACCAGGCACGCGACCCACAATCATATGGGTTTAAATCGGAGACCCCTGGGACCATTGGGACCTAGGGAAGTTGGCCTTTGGAACCCACCTTTTCAGGGTCATGTGCTGCTTCACAAAACATTCCCCCAAAAGTTTGGACGTCTTTGGTCGGCCGGCAATGCGCGAATCTATATCCCGACAGAGCATCGGCGGAACACACAAGGCTAAAACCCTCCCAAGCTCTGAACCCTTAGTCCTAAATCTTACGCCCTATACCCTAAAACCTGAGCCCGGGCCAACGTTAACTTTGACAGATCTGATTTCAGGTTTGGGGCATGGTTGCCAGTTGCTGCCGAAGATACAAGCATGACAAATCTGATCCGCTCCCCTGATATTAAAGGGCTCCCCCTTACCTGCGAATGTAAATACTCGCAACCGCTTGTAATATTGTGGGGAGTATTTATCGTACGATCCAAGCATTAGGGGGTAATTGACATCTGGTCAAAATCGTACAAAATTCGTTTAAATCTAGTAAGGGACTATTTCGAATTAGGGCCTCATCAGGGACTATTTCAAATTAGGGCCTTACTAGGGACTATTCCAAATTAGGGGCTCATTAGGGACTGATTCAAATCATGGCCTCATTAGGGACTTTAACTTAAGAGCCTCCGGCTCAGTCCGCCGACCCAGAGGCGGAGAAATCGCGAAAGCCTAAACCCTAAACCTTGAGGGTTTTCAGCGGCTGGCACGAGACCAAGAAGCGCAACAAGGTTAGTCCAAGCTAGGCTGCCGGGACTCAGCAGCTTTGCGGTTTTCAGTTGCTGTGTAGGAAATCAATCGGCGCAAGAAGCCATGTTGCCGGGACTGTGCAGGACCAACACTGCATTATTGTTG
>CAJNIZ010016668.1:288025-304205 GCA_905231905.1 Symbiodinium pilosum
AGGAAATCAATCGGTGCAACAAGGCGAGGCAAGCGTCGTTTCTCAAAAATCTCTTCGTCAGCCATTATCGAAAGGAAATCGGTGCAACAAACCAAGGTTACCCGGGCTCCCAGGGGCTTGGGGCCCAGGGCTTGGGCTTGGTTGAATTTGCCACCGTTTTTCATCGTTCTAAAAAGTCTCGTGGTGGGAGGCAGGCGAAGGGGTGGGAGACGGCTGAAACGGCTGCCGCGGAGGTGGGGGCCTGGAGGGAAGCGGGCACGGGATACCCCCCCTACCCCCCTCCCCAGAGAAAAGAAAAGGGTTTCACCTCCGTTACTGAAACCATCCAACACGCCCCCCAAGGTTGGCGGATAGGGACCGATTCAAACTAGGGTTTGTATTAGGGATTACTTCTAATTAGTGAAAGGGCCTCATTAGGGCGAATTTCAAATTAGGGGCTTATTAGGGAGTATTTCAAATGAGAGTCTTATTACAGACTATTTCAAATTAGGCCTTCAAAAGGGACTGATTAAACTTAGGCCCTTAATACGACTCATTCTCATTAGGGTTTTATTAGGCACTACAAATTAGGGCCTCATTAGGGACTATTTCAAATTCAGCCTCATTAGGGATTACTTTAAATTAGTTTCAAACTAGTAGCTTATAAGGGCCCCTTTCAAATTAGGACCTTAACAGTGGCTGGTTTAAGTTAGGGCTTTAACAGGGATTGATTCAAATTAGGGCCTTATTAGGGACTATTTCGAATTAGGGCAGTAAGAGGGACTGATTCAAATCAGGGCCTCATTAGGGACTGATTCAAATTAGGGCCTTATTAGGGACCATTTCAAATTAGGGCTTCATTAGGGACGGCTTGTAAGGGACTGTTTCAAACTAGGGCCTTAATAGGGACTGATGCAAGTTGGCGCATTAATACGGACTGATTCAATTAGGGACTTGGTAGGGACTATTCCAAATTAGGGCCTTGGAATCTGTTTTCGGAATTCTTTTATTATATCAATTCCTTCATGAAAACCATTCCAAAACAGTCAAAATCTAGGACATCAAGGAGATCCCTAATCCCTAAGAGTCGTGCTAAAGCCCCACCCTAATTCAGAGGATCCGAGCCGCAAGTCTTGGGGGCAGATTTGGGAATTTGGATTTTTTGCGCACCCGTATTTAATTCTAGGGGGGTGTAAAATTAGGGGTAAGGGATTAGATGAGGGCAATGCGGCCATCGGCGAGAAACATCAGCAATGACCACAAGATTGCCATCTAGCTCCACAACAGTTTCATCAAACGCAGAAAGAATTCATAAAAATGTATTGACCAAATATAGTGATCAGCATGAACTTTGACCCGTTGCTAAAGTTTCATGCCGGCCCTCCCACTCTGAACCTGAAGGCAGGGAAGCCTGTGGAGTTCAAAGTGTGCTGGGAGTGACATGATGTTTCTTTAGAAGCTACCGCTTAATTCTTGTACCCAACATGTTAGGTGTCAGACTGCAACAGGTGCCCTCAAAGCCGGAGGTCCTTGACGTTAAGCTTTGGGTGCTTTCTCCAAGCAACCCACTGGAGTCTGGAGCCTTTGCAATAAGATTGTCAAAAACCCTAGGCAGGAGCATGAATCGCCAGTGACAATCTGACTTCATTCGCATAAACAAACCGTTTGGAAAGTAGGAAAAATATTTCAATCATAGCTTACATTTTTTCGGTTCAATCCGGAACTACGTTGAGCCCTAAGTGGGTTTTGGGAAGTTTGGTAGCCAAGAAGAAATGTCAAGCGGTGGAGGCCCTTTGACCCGCCTATCAGCACATAGCTGTGTGAGCATGCGGAGTGTTTGCCCTGGAACCTTGCTTAACTGCTAGTAAATCCTGTAAAGATGTCATAGGAACTGTGATCATGACCGCTTTTCATGGTCCACTGTAAAGAGCACCAACAAGTGTGATATGTTCTCGGGTAGAGAACACCACATTCTGCGCTAGCTTCCACAATGTCCAATGCTTCAACTTTGGAGATGGGGCTTTAGTTTGAGAAGCCTCAACATGTCGCTCCGGAAAGCAGCCTTAACTGTTCTTGGACAATCCTGCCAGTCTACTTGAACCCTATATATCCATGCGCTTATGTTCCTGCCCCTACATCTCCGCATGTCTCTTGATGAACCTATCTATCCTGATGACCTGATGTACCCCTAGATGTCAAGATATCCCAGTATACGTTCCATGTCAGGTTAGCATCTTCCAGCCTGGAAGCATCTTGCGAATACAGAATGCCCTCGTGGTCCCCCGACGGAGTTGAGGCTGCATGTTTTGGGGTTTTCAGGGCTTAGGGGTGCAGAGTTTTGGCATTTAGGTTGTGTGGGCTTTTAGAGTTTCAGGGGTGAAGGTCATTAGGCGGAGGAAGTCTGAGGTGTTCCAGACGTTGCTTCCGATTTCTTACAGCAAGCACGCCGCCAAGAATTGTAGCAGAAGCGTCAGATCCTGAGCTCGGTGGGATACTAAAGTAATAAGAGGATTTGGGATTGTGCAGTCTTTAGCTTCTGCCTTTGGAGCCTCTGCAGGATCGCCCGGGTTCTGACATGTTGGATGTAGGTCAGGATTGGGTTTCCCGGCTTCGCAGAGGAAGTAACCGTGTAGTGTAGACTTGCCGAAAAAATGGCAGGACACTCATGCCTGCAAGTTGCCCATTATGGCCAACACCTTAAAATGCCAAGCCTTGGCCTGATTATGGATCAACCCCACGTTCCAACCCCAGCCTGAGTGACTGAATAGCACAGGCATTCGGTTTTGCTGAACTGAGTTCTAATGCTGAACCAACTTGCTTGGTCACTTTGCAGTGGACCACTGCACCGCACGGTGTTCTTCCAAGCGGGCTACTGTCAGCTTGCAATACAGGTTGTGAGCAGCCTTCAGATGATTGCAGTGTTTGCCGAAGGTCACCAGCACACCCAAGGTGGAGACATAGATTCAACCTCCCACAAAAGTTGCCGTTGCATCCTGGAGCGAGCGGTCTTGGCTGGAGGTGCATTTTTGGCTGTCAAATCTCACGCTGCACATGCCCTCCCTGGCTGCGTCCATTTGCAGTCGTGTTTATTGGCCTTCGCATCTTGGAGGCAGGCTGAAGCTGGACTTCTGGGCATGTAGTCTTGGCATGCGCCACGGGACTTTAATATTTAGATTCAACACTTCGGAAAACCTTGCCTCGACCAGCATGAAGAAGTCGCTGGAGGCGTGAGAGTTGAGCTTGTTATGCAATCTGGCAAGTCCAGCGCTACAACAGGTGGGTTAGGTTTGGGCATGGTCTTGTCTTGGGGTTTCTCACTGGGAGTGACTCAGAAGGGACGTAGATGGAGGCTGTAGGTCATGGAGGGGAAGTGAGCTTGGAGTTCAGGCAGGAGCCGCGTGGCACATCCGTGGTGTCCGCATATTATCCCACACTTGAGATGCTGAAATCTAATCTAGACATGCATGGAACACCGCTGGGCTAGGCCGGTGTTGGAGCTCTCGTTCCTTGTTTTCGAATTGTGGTCCCACTGTAGTCTGCAGAGACATGTTGGCAGTTTGCCTGACAAGCAAAAATAAAGATATGGTCAAGACTGCAGCAGTAGGTGCTGTAGAAAGCACATAAACACCAACATACGTCTTAAGATGCAGGGAGATACAATCAACCACCGAGTCCGCCATGTGTATGAAACTATGAACACGTGTAGCAAATCCCCAAGGTGCAACAAGCAGAACAAAAAGCACAGAATCATCAACAATATTCTGGAATCCTTTTTGGTGAAGTCAACTGTTCGCAGTGTTGTTGCCTGTCATATTTCGTAGTGTTCATACGCGGCTACTATCTTCTCTGAAAACAACAGCGCTGCTGTAGTTTCTTATTTGTTTCTTCAGACGCCGGCCGAGGCTTCGCTCAATTGCGCTCTTTTTACTATGCCCCGTTCTCCTAGTAGCCCAGGTAATGGTCAAGGGGTTCATCCGCAGAAGCCTCAGGAACACAGAAGTACATTCCAAGTGCCACGGTCCCAAACCTGAAATGGTGTTTCTTCAAATTGAGGTCCCTCCATAATACTTTCAAAATATTGAAGACGAACTATGTGGGCATTTCCTGCGATGCATGCTCTCGAGAAACAAACATCAAATCCGTGAAAGGAAGATGCAATAATGTAAGTGGAACTTGATGGAGGGATTGTAGTCGCAGAATTTAGAGTTTTAAATGTTCCTGCACACCTTATTGTGTAAAACGTGCCGAAGGTTTTGGGCAGTTTGCGTTGTGAATTTGAAGCTGTCTGGTGTTTGTATTTTGGTGCTTCTTGTTCGGACTAGAGCCTCGATAGCATTGGGCTTTGGCACCTGGAATGCATAGCAAGATTTCCTTAGAATTTGAGAGCGTTTTACCCTACGATGCTACTTAAACGTTGAAAGTACAAACAAGTCGCCAGCAAAAGTTGCAGGTTTCCTGGTTTCAGGAATGCCCTCATGCATGGCGTGGTTGGCCGCGATAAGTTTGCAGTTGTGACTCATGTAATTAGTCCCAGTGTAGGTAGAGCAGCTCCATCATGCTGAGAACACCTACACCTTGTTTCTTGACTTCAACCCTCCACAAAGCCTAAAACCTGACCTTTTGAATCCCTCGTAATGATGCTACAACAGCCCGTAAGCTATTCCCGATGGACTGCATAAAGGCAATCCTGGCCCTTCAGCCTGAGCCCTATACGTCCCAGTAGCCCGCTAATCGCTAACCCTCAGCCCAACAATACCATAAGCCCCAGGCCTAGAAGTCAACAAGTGGGGGGTTGCAAAGCCGGCCCCCGACCACGACGACCTGGAAGTCGTGCCAGGGCTGGAAAGATTTGAGTTGAATTGTTTAGCAGGGATACTATGGTCCCATAACAAAGGCAAAGAAATCAGAAAGATCTTAAACCGAAACTGATGTTATATATAGGCTTTCTAGGACTTTGCGTAGTTTTTTGATGGGGATGCGATCGTCTTGGTCGTAAGAAGAATCGGAATCTCTTCGCTTAATTACAAAGAAAACTCATCACTTGCTTTTTCCCTCCTACAATATCGACCCTTCCACCTCAACAATATGATATGTACTCCAAGCATAGTACAAGTAACTGCTGGAGCATATTCAGAATCATGTGCGGGATGATTTCGGTTGGGGAGGGAAACTACCAGGGGGGTGGAAGCTTTCGCATTTCGGGGTTCACGTTTGAGGTGTTGAGGGCTTGGAGGCTTCGGGCATTTAGCAGTTTTGAATTTAGGGACATATGGTGTGGGGCCTTGGGCTGAGGCGGATTTGAGCTCGTTTTTGGGATGGTTCTTCAGACAGGAGTAGGACTAGAATAGTTTGACGAGACGAATATGTCAAAAAGACCGAAGAGGTGCACAATTGTGATAACTCGCCTGCCAGAAATAGCACCCTCACCCCGGGAATTATTGTATATAAGGGGGCTATTTCTTCTTGAGGGGATGTGACACAGAGCTTCTATCATTCAGGAGAGGGAATTGGTCAATGATAGGAGGAAGTACAAGACTCAAGGCCGTGGGGCTTTGGGGGCCTCGAGGTTCACGGTGTAGAAGCTTCATCTCTAGACCTTTGGAGGAAGTGGTGGGCTTGTAACCTTCATCCTCGCATGGTCAGCGCCTGACGTCCGTTTGTTCAGTTCTTCTTTCGGGCTTGTCTATCCGCAGATCCGCTGCTGCGCTTCAATTTATGGGAATCCATCTTCTGTTATATGGGGCTAGACCAGGTTGTATAGGGAACAGGGAGCCTGTAAAGAAACCGCCAACCGGAAGAAGCGAACCTTTAATCCACGACTCAATATTCAGCACTCCAGGCTCAACATGATGTCAGCGCTGTGGAGTATGAGCTGGCGAAAGCCTAGGATCGGCGCTTTGAGGGTGAGAAGTTAACAGTGGTGTGTAAAACAGGTCCCTTGCGCCAAGGCCCTGTCAAGACTCTCTTGGTCGCGGCCGGGCATTGGGGGGGCGCAAGGTCGGGTTTTCAGGGTCCGCCAAGGCCTAAGCAAGGCGTATCTCCTAAGCAACAATGATTGGATTTCTGATTAATGCAAGCTACTTGTGCTACGCAAGTCAGGTACTACTGCTTTCTGGCAGTTCATCTGTAGTTCGCATGGGGGTAGAAGTACCCCTAAGTTAAGTTGGATTATGACTGCAGTGATCCTGCATTGATTTAACCCCATTATAAGTAATTGTGCTGACCGATGAATCTCCAAGCGCAAAACAGCCTCCCAAGCCTCAAAGGGCCGCATGCGAGTGAACCGCTCAGTGCTTGCACAAAATGCAGCCAGTCTAGCTGACAGGGTAGTGTAGGGGGAGTAGTAGGGGAACTCATGAAGAGTCCTGCTACTTTCTTTCATGAAGTGGAACACCGACACGCACATATCCTGTAAGACATTTGAGGGAACACCTCTAGCTTCATACAGTGAAGGTCACTTGGAGCCTCAAGCTACCACCTAACAAAACTCAACTTTGCAAGGCCCCTGAACACATGGTTCGGTTGTAGATCTAAAATGGATCCGAACGGCACTTCTTTTAATATGCCCAAATCACTGCCTCTGTCAGCGCTCCAACCACCTCTCCACTCTGCAAGTCTTGCCAGGACTTCAGGCTCTCCAAAGGGCAAGCGCGCAATCTGCATGGAAAATCAACCACGGCAGCGACCTTCGCTCAAACTAACCTAGAATTAAATGTAGCCCGATCTCGGAACGACAGTAGCCATTCCAGGCGCCTTTGTGCGGTTCCATGCTGGTTTTGTTCAAGGTGCAATACTTACAGGAATCAGCTGGGGTTCAAGATCAGCGGATTTCAGAGATGCCGCAAGTACTTACATTCGTCCTGATTCTGGCAGTGCTAGCTTACACTTCTATGTCTAGACCTGGTTGGTTTCATTGAAGGAGTGAGAGGACTCGGATCGATGGCAGACGTGTCATTCGCACTTTCAGTTGTCCATCCCAATCTTAGCCCTAGATGCACTGACACGTGTACAGGCTGGGGACGGTTGCACGGAGCAGAAGGCATAAGTGTCATGAGACTGTCAACCACCCCTTTAGCAGGGGCCGGTAGCATACCTTCATGCAAGTAGGCCAGGCAGCAAAGGCTTTGTCCTATCCCTGACAAAGGAATCCCTTGTAGAAACGAATAAGTGTTTCGTCGATGTTGGGGAGGAGATGAGGGAAGGAAAGAAGGACAGAAACAAAGAAAGAAGGTAGAAACAAAATAAGATGGGGAAGATGGCAGAGCTTGAAGGAGGAAGTAAAAGTGAGATTGGGGTATCTGAGTATCATGTCATTTGGAGCCATAGCTCTCTGATTCAAACACGCGCTGGGTCTGGCACCCTCTCAGCTAACTTGGAGCTTCAGGCGAAATTGCCGCAAAGATGATCGGGTGCCACTGCGCAGTAAGGATTTTTTGGCTGAGCCAGCATGCTCAATGTGGCAAGAAGCGTCAATTCTTCCAAAACTGATAGGAAGCACCTCTTATTGATCAGGCTCTTCACGAATCTGTGGCAAAATTGAAATCACATCTAAGACGCCCCAAGCAAAGCTGCTAAGCCCCAAAGCCTAATTAAGAAGCTTGAATGTTTCCTAACATTATTCGTTCCTCACTCTATATACACCTTTTTCATGAAAGCACCGTTACCCCAAACAGTTGCAAATATTATGGCAGCTGCATTACGCCCCTAGCACCCCCAAAAATCCCCTGGAGCTGGACCCCACAGTATCCAGAAACGGGTAGTTTTCGTCCCACTGCAGCCTCTCGGGACACCTGTCCCCGTCAATCGACGGCCGACTTTTCCAGGCGCTCCTCTTGGACAAGCGATGCGTAGGGGTGTAGGGCCCAGGGAGCCCAAGGCTTTTTTTCTTAAAAAAAGATTTTAAATTGTGTTTGAAAGGAATTCGAGTTGTTGAGGATATTCTCAAGCAGAATACAGCGGGTGCAGGGGTGAAACGGGGATGCAGATTGTGAGATATGTTCCTGAAGGCTTGGATGTGCAAGACTGGTACAGTTTCCAAGTGTGAAGCCCAGGATTCCCCATCTTGGACTATAAATCTCATAGGCGCTGGATAAATCTGTCACTGCGTGGCTTAGACATGGACTGTACATGGGCACATACAGGGTGATTCATGGGTTTTCTTCAGAAGAACATGCAAAAGAAACTGAGATGGTGCTGCTGTGTTGACGGTCCATATGCTGTTGCACGTTTTCTATTGGTCTGGATCCAGTTGCATACTAATGGGTTCCGGGCGTATAGCCTGCAGGAAGTGCGGACAGCCCAGGAGCAAAGCAGTCACCGTTTTGCTGCGTATCTAGAGCCCTACAGCATGATCGCGACATCGCTTCTGTCAAGGGTTGAATGCATGTGAGGATAAGCGCAGCAATGAGACTCGACTTGCAAAGGCGTTGGCGTTGTAGCATTATCAGTCTTCTCGGTGGTGGTGCTGCTGCTGGTGCTGCTGCTGGTGCTGCTGCTGGTGCTGGTGCCAGTGCTGCTGCTGCTGCTGCTGGTCCTGGTGCTTGTGGTGGTGGATGACATTTTTCCCACAATGACAGGAATGACAACAACTGGTGTTTGGCTCCAGACTGGACTGCTGTCACTGTGAGTGCACAAAGGATTGATCAAGCTTGCTGTGAACTGTGGAGGGTGATTGATTGATCAACTGATTTTGGATAGGTTGACTGTTGGTATTGTGTAAATGTTTACTTGGTAGCGGAGCGCTGAAAGATTCAGTTCCTTGTCAACTGAGTCTAGAATGAACTTTGGAGTGGAGCACTTGTAGGGGAAATCAAATGTTTCCTCCTCCCACCTATAATGGTGAGATTGACAAGTGGGAAGAGTGGAGTTGGCAGCTGAAGCGTTAGGCAGTGCGGTACAAGCCACTGGCTTACGTGCTGATGGATGAGGCTGAGACGACCCCGGAAAAAATCACTGATGAATTGCAGGAATATGGCCAACACATTACGAGCCCCATCTGAACTCCAACTCAAACCGCCCCCGGAGAGAAAAAACATCCAACTTGCTACGGCTCGAATTCGGATTCGAACTCCAACTCGACCACCCCGGACCTCTCCGTTCTCTCGAACACGAACTCGGACCGCGGCCCGTGACACACGTACTCTCGAACTCGGATTCGAACTCCAACTTACACCCCCCTGGCAAAAAATATCGAAATTTAAAATTCAATACAGACAATCTCTACAATCCACTTATCCACAATACAGTCTGATCAATCAAGCACTCTCCACAGTTTACAGCAAGCTTGATCAATCCTTGGTGCATTCAAAGTGGCAGCAGTCCAGTTTGGAGCCAAACACCATTTGGTGTCATTCAGTATGCTCACCATGCGGCATACAGCGCAGGTCAGGGAACAGAGTCATCTAGCGGTGGCGGTGGTGGTGGTGGGGGTGGGGGGGGTGGAGGGGGGGTGGGTGCTGGTGGGGGTGGTGGTGGGGATGGTGGTGGGGATGGTGGGGGTGGGAGTGGGGGCGGGGGTGGGGGTGGTGGTGGCGGCGGTGGTGGTTGTTGCTGCGTTGAGAGAAATAGCACTAGTAGTTGTGGAAGAAGAAGAAGAGGAGCAGCAGGCACAACAAAAGCTGAAGTAATGTCTCAGTGATTCCCGCAGCTGTTTGGCGTTCAAACTGTCTAGGAAAGACGGGGCCAAGCCCTGAAAGCCTCCTCAGTGCAGCGTCCGCGCAGCTATGTACATGCATGCGATGAACCCGACCCCGCAAAGACCCTACGAGGCGGAATCGAAAGCCTATGTGTTTCATAGCCTTCTTGATGTGGTTCCGATACGGATGTTTGACGATTGCCATTCTAGAGAAGTTACTCGAGGCTAACGTTCAGCGAAGGCAAAATTGCAGCTTGCTCCTAACATTCCCCAATGTGCTTAACGCCAAAATGTTATTCCCAGCTTGGTTCATGGCCAGGCTGCCATGTTCAGCGAGCACACGGGCCATGTTGGACTTCAGCAGATCCAAAGTATCTGGCGTCTTCTTGTTAAACCGTCTTGTCTATTGCAATTTTTTGGTATCTTTCAAGCTCCCCGGTAACGGGGTCTTTAGATATTTAACACCTCACATATCCTTGGGTCTATAGGGCCATAGGGCAACCCTATTACTTGCCCAACAGTGTTATCATTTTGGCAGCCTGACCTTTCAGGCACAAGGACTTAGTCAATTTCATGTTCCTGCGAAGCAACTCAGGTAATTGCGACCTGCTGGGCCCTGGGCGCTCGCAAACCTATGGCCTGCCAGGATTTCAAGTGCTCTTGTCATTGTAGATATAGCTTCTAGGGTTTCGAAATAGGTTTGGATCTCATGTTGTAGTTCCCAGAGAGATACCCGAGCAGAGTAGGAAAACACTGTTCGGAAACGTTCGGTTTTCAACATCGGGGTTAACTCGTTCGCCCTGCTGTTGGATCCACGGCCACCAAAGAATACGTTCTGCGTTGCATGTTTGACGTTAGCAGCAGACGATAGTGTACTGTTCAGACATTACGACTTTTTATATTAACGCATGCGTACAGGATATTACTGATGGAGGAAGTCTTGCACCATCTTCGGCAACTCAACCCCGTGACATTACAGAGGGAGCCTACGTCCTGCTGCAACAGCTACCCCGAAAACAGATTTGCAACACCATCAGGTTGAGGCCTTTCTTGGGTCCATGTTAGTCGAAGATGCTTGGAGAGCCAGGGGCAGTGACCTGCTTCATGGCTGTGGTTACCCTGAGGGACCTATTCGGACCAATACACCGTGAGCAAGGAACATATCGGAATTACACTAGGGTCCTTGTTGTGATTTCAGGCATATTCCTTAGACGAAGGGTGACTTGGAATGACATGGGGTTGTAATTGCATCAAGGGGAAAGGGACAAGCGAAGAAAATGCTAAACCCGAGACTTCTCCTAGAGACTTGAGCAGATGCCGAGACGGGTGCTGAAAGAAAGAAACAACGCCAGGGATTTCGAAGCGCTTGGAGATCCATCGTTAAGAATGACTTGCGTGTGTTTTATGTTCTAGTCTAAATGCTTTTTTCTGTAGGTTCTACTTGCCCATGGGCCTTCAAGTACAAGCCACAAGCCATGACAACAGCCGCCTCGAGAGGACATGAGTTGCAGACGACACCCTGGAATCCGCCGGGCTGGCTCCTGATACACAAATCAGAATAGAGCCGTAGTACAACAGTAACTGTAGGGCCATTTCAGGGTGCACATAAGTTACAGTAGAAGCCCAAGTCGTTACCAACATGATTCCTTCATAAACTAAAACAACCTCGTTTTAATGCATTTGGCAGTTTGAGGTGCAGGATTTAGGGTTTAGTGTCCCGAGCTTGGATTGAGTCATTTCTGCCCAAGAAAGAGAAAACTAGCCTCAAGGTCCAGGAAAACAACCCTTGAATTGCAGTAGACCCTAAACCTCAAACCACAAGCACCATCAACCCACCAGGATTGTGGGCTACAACAAGGCGAGCTATGGTCACCCGGAGCTGTGTAGCCGCCCCTGTATCTACGCGGTCAAAGGTGAGATGGGGGTATGAAAGCAATCTTTGTTTGCGTTGAAAGGGGTTGTACAGGGGTCATATGGGTGATCTATGTACGTCATAGATATACATATTCATGTACGGTTTAAGGTTTTCATGTTATTCCAAAATTAAGTAGGGATGCCTTCTGTGATGCCTCTAGCATGCATTGTAGCATTTCGTGGAAAACGGGGTGCCCCTATCTTTGAAAATTCGCATATTGCGGCTAAAGGTCCCAAAGAGGGATATGGAGGTGAAAGAAGAGCTTGAGATCTCGCAGATGGCTGGTCGTTTAAAGGCGGTGTTCTCGTATCCAGCTTCTGCTGGTTTCCCGAAGCTGTGTCTGATCAGCCCCTCAGGTATCAACTCCCATCCCTGCAGTCACGAGCAGAATAGTGGTAGGAGGAGACAGCGTGCAACAACCACTACAACCAGCAAGCTCACCATCATCGCCATCTTCATCATCGCACTGCACAGGATCTTACAGAGAATGCGTAGGAAGAATCATATGTGACAATGATGACTGATTGGATCTGGCTGCTGTTCCCAACAGAATGTAAATAAAGCTCCGGTCATAATGGTCCAAGTACCCAACCGGTATATAATTTGGGTCCACGGCATCGATTTAGGAACCCCCACTGCTCCAAATTACATCTTATCTAGGTACTTGGACAGCTAGAGCTACAGATGAAGGTGACCGCTGTCCCACCGGATTGGCTTGTCAATACTGCCACCTTCCGCATGATGAAGTTGGAGTGCGGCCCAACAGACGTTCCTGGGCTAATGCAGAAGCCCGAGTAAATTGTTCGAATGACTACCTTGAACCTATTTTAGGGTGCATGGACACTTGCAGGTGTTGCCTGACTTGTAGGGAAACCTTGTCTGCTTTCAACAATCCTACTAGTCAGCTGAAAGAGGGCAGCTAGGGTTGCTTGCAAGTGTCACCGCTAGGGGACAAATTTGGGAGGAACCTACATCTCAATCATGGAGTTTGGGTACATCCAGGTGCATTGTGATCTCATCCGTATTCGTAGGAGACGTACGAGGCTCATATCTGGACTGTGCATCAAATAGGAGCCATAGCTACAACGGTACATAGGTTGTAATGGAACTCCAAATATGGTGGCGCCTTGAAGAAAAGGCTGCCCTCATACTGGACAAAACTGCCTGAGCCCATGTTGGAAATTAAGGGAATGACAATGGTAACTAGTCAGGCTTCCACAATACATTTCTCGGGATTTATGAACGGTGAGACACACGGCCTTGACTCAACATATCCAAGCCGTTTGCAGGTAGAATGAGGTGGCGGGTCTCCATGGCACTTGACTTCCGTAAGACCTGCTACCTTATGGTACTGGCATAGAAGGCCCATGGAAGACCTCCCACCAGAAAGCTACAGAACCTGCAATGGCTTACTCAAACATCTTCATGACAGCTTGGTCTTGTTCATCATGCAACAGAGTCTGTCAATACAGCATTCACTCAAGTCAAGGTATACTGGGCACTGGCTTACTAGGAGTAGGGACTGAATCCTTAGCTAGCCCCTTCGCACGCCTCCAGAGTAGTACTTGTATTTCCCTCACTCCTGTAGACGTGAATTGGCCCTAGCCGGATAATGAGCTGCACACAAGAACAAAGCCGAAACCCTACAACCTGAACCCTACGCGCCTAAGCCTGTACCCTACACATCCCTATAACCTCCTCGGAGGGTCCGGGAGGGCATTCGAGCTGCAATAAGCGCTTCGGGCCATGCCCGCAACCACTTGGCGGCCACACCCTGGCACGGGGTAATGCAGAGCCCAAAACATTTCACCAGAGGTCCTTCGAAGGGCTTGGAGGGCATGCAGGTGTATTCTTGCAGAGGCTAAAGAATCAAAATAGCAGAGACTCAAACTGAAAAGTCATCGGAACATGAAATGTAAGCTCCACATATGTGGGGGTTATAGGATTGAAAGCAATAACTAGTGGGATATAATATACTTTAGGTGTATAGGGGTTATCTGGGAATGTAAGTGGCTGAAAAATTCATTGTGAGTCTGTGAATGGGCCTGAGTATGGCCTTCAACAAGACCCCATGCTCTGCTGGCTTTGCGTAGGGGAGTGAATGCCCATAACAATCCCTATCGATCTTAGTCCCCAGGTCTCCCTCCCCTACTCGCACGTAAGCACCAATAAGAACAAGCTGGCTAGAAGTTCTGACGAAGCCCGGGTAAGCATATTGCGAAACAAGAAAACTATCTATAGTAGCAATACCAAGCCTAGAGCTTAGGAACTGCTTGCAGGATATTAGTTGTAATTTAGATTCTTCATAGTGGGCCTTGCTTAAAGTTGTGATGAGGAAACAGACAGGGTATGCCACAGCTTGGTATCAACACAACTCATCAACTGCTTAGGCCCACAACAAGCCTTGCATTTCAGGACAACCAGCACAAGGTGTCTGAAACCTGGGCAACTGCTGCCTGCGTTGCCCCTGTCGATGCATACAAACTCCATGCGCGAATGTGAATCATCTCTTGAAAGTCAGTCGTCCCCAGTCGAATCCACAAAGACCCTGGGCTTCCTCACAGCGGTCCTAGATGTCTTCACATTGCGCGCCAATGAAACGAAAGTGTACTAACTTTGTCGGCTGCCTCTGAACAGCAGGCAGCGGAATCGTTAAGTCCATGGAACATCACCACCAAGCACCTGAAACCATTCACTGCAAACATATTAATTACCAGGCGCGCAAGAAAAACACCAGAAAAAACAAACAGCTCGAAGTCGAATGCTGCGCAGCTGAGGATCTGTGGTTGCCTTCCTGTACACAGCCAAAACAACAGCCCGCAAGACCAAAAGGCAAAGTCCCAAACACAAACAGGTTGTGCCAGTATTCGTCACAGCATAAAGTAGGAGGAGGGCTGTGAGGGGCGGCGATGAAAAAACGTGAAGTACTACAGCCTTTCCGAATACCTGCCACAGTCGGCGCTGTGATTGATGTCAGAGGGCCGAAAGAAATTAGAGAATTTCCAGGCTCAAGTGCCAGTGGCCCGATGCCATTTAAAGCGCCTTTGTACCCTAAGTCCGCAAACTAGCACCCTGTGACTATCACATGACTAAGAAGGTCTCTCAAAGCCGGGCTTGAGGTTGCCGAAACCTTGTTACTGCGTAAATGACGCCCTTCACGGTCCAGTATAGTATACATGTCTACAGCCCCAAAGATTACCCCTACTAAAGGCCTGTTACTGGGCCTTCACGCAGCCGTGTATCGTTTTGACCCCTACGCCCTAAACCCTGCACAATCTTAACAGCAACCAGGTTTTCGAGAGCTACGATCCGAGGTGAGTGATCAGGACAGTTTTAAGTTGCAGGGTTTGAAGGATCAAAGGGTTTGGAGGCAGGGGTTGCATCCAAAAGCGGTCATCCATGCTTTCAGGTTATCCCAGCTAAAGGTCCAGCGAAGAAGGGCCAATCAAGGTGACGATTTTTGCACAGGGACTTTTAAAACCATCCAAAGCAAAAAGCTGAGAAGGAGATCTTTGTACACGACCCTCCTTCAGAAGAAGCCAGGGCAGGGCATAGGGCTTCCATTTGAGTCCCCTCACCATGAATCTATGTTGCTAGGCAGTAGGTGGATTCCTTGAGCAGGCCCCTCTTGCATCACCCAGTTGGCCCTACACGTCCCTTGGACCCTTGACAGCTTACATGGAACGCACGGAGGTCCCTACTGTCCTTTCATCTGAGTGCTGCACGGGTTCCATGTTGTTGCCTTAGCCTGATAAAACAGGAGCTGCTGGCGACCTTCTTGCCTCACATCTGGTCAAAGGCTGCGAGGCCGTCGGTTCAGGGTTAAGGGTTACAGAGTTTTCGGGTTTCGGGCATAACCTGATTCTAACTGTAGTGGTAAGCCAACTGGAGCCACAGGCGGGGGCTTAGCGGGGTCATAGCTGGGACGTACTTACAGTTACAAGTAGGTTTTAATTTCCATGAACCTCCAAGTGGGATTAAGGGTCGAGCTTAGAGTACAAGGGTTTGGGTTCTTGAAGGTTTGTAATTGTAAGGGTTGGAGGCTTTTGGGGTTTGGGGTTCACCGTTTTGAGGATAAGGCCTGAGGGGATTGGGGCTTAGAGTTCATGCTGAGCTCTTCTTTGAAGGGCATCTCTGTTGCACAGGGTATGTCTTGGCAACTGTCATGAAGCTACAGAGGCTTTGTATGCAAAGAGCACATAAACCTTCAAGAGCTCCAAGCCCTGAACCCTATAAACCCGGAACCTTACGAACCCCACCCACCCCTAACCTCATACCGTATCACCCCTGATAACCCTAAACCCTAGGGAGCTTAAACACGAATATAAACCTCAAACCCCATGCCCTGTGCCATATGACCACTGAACCATACACCCCATAAACCCTCTAGACCCCAGAAATCCTAAGCCCAAACGCTAGACCCTGCACCCGGTACATCCTTCAAACCCCTGAGCCCTGTAGGGTCTGCAGACCACGATCCCTAAACCCTGCAAAGCTTCAACTCTACAAACCCTACAAACTCCAAACCCCATAAACCCTCGGAACCTCAGTCCCCGAACCCAAAGCCCCATTTAAAAACCCAAATTGCTTAAGCCCGAACAACTTGAAATCAAAAACTCGAGGCAAGCCCTAATTGTCAACCAGGAAAGGGC
>CAJNIZ010016668.1:304305-326719 GCA_905231905.1 Symbiodinium pilosum
CGCGCGCGTGTGTGTGTGTGTGCGCTGCTTGCGCTTGTGGATGCAGATTTCATCCATGGAAAGCTTTATCAGGCTGGTTGAACCTTGTTTGCGATCCTAGATCCAAGATTCCCTTGCTGTTGAGGAAGTGATATGTTCATGGGCACCGCAGACACGAAACGTTCAACCCAAACGAGATCCGTTTGTTCATACTCAACGAAATACGCCCTCTGGGCAGCTTCCAACAACAAGGAAATTCTGCTAGTCCCGCCCGCAGAGAAGGATGGCACTTGGAATGGGCATAGCAAGGTTATGAGTCAGAATTTAGATGGTGAGGTTGCCCAACCCCTCTTCTGAGTTCGAGTTGATACATGGTCAGGTTGCGTCGCTTCATCAATACTGAGGCCGATTGAACCCGCAGATTTCCAAAAGAAGGCCCTAAACCTCGATCCTAAACCGCATCCGTATAGTCCGCAATATGGGAGCTGCAGCACAGACCAGATGTTTGGTTCCCAAATCCGTGCTTCAGAAGGTGGAGAAGATGTCTTTTGTGCACCTCGTGGAGTGTAGCATGCAACTTGCTTTATTTAGCATGGGTAGTGCTTTAGGTTTTAGGATATGTGGTTCGGGGCATCCTTTGTTTTACTCCCCTGATATCGGAAAAGAGAGTCTCCTGCGAAAAGGAGGCTGGCCCTGAACTCCGCTAAGGCACCGTCTACCGCTTCACATCCGAGCAGAAGCTGGGAGACCGTTTTAGGCGCTAAGGTTTGGGGCCTGCTTGGGGAGTCAAAGTCCCATATGAATATGAAGATGCAGAAGAGTTCCTAGTTTTTTTCTCCTTGCCAAGTGGAACCCTAGGAAGTGGAGCGGCTGAAGGCCAGCATGCCGCCGCCACAGATGAAGGCTTCGGCCCATTCCTGGTCCATCGAGATCTAGCCAGCTCGCAGGTTAGGGCTGAAGATGCTAGTCAAGCAGCACTACGCAGTCTGCTATGCATGGAAACCCCCTATCATGTCAAGATTTTCGGCTTAGTCTAGTTGGGGTCAGCAGCCTATTGTGTGGGCTACCCACTCTAATGTCAAGTTGCGGACACTAAAGTAGTGGCTGATGGATCTGAAAGCTTCAAATGTGCAACCTTCACTCTACAAACATGTAGCACGTTGCAGAGTAGCAAGGCGTGTGGATTGATCATGACGTGTGTTGGGTGCCCTGAATCAGGGCACCCAGAGAACCCCCCATCTTACTGGTGCATGAGGGAAACTTTGCCGGATGTCATCCCTAAACAGAATTGTTCTTGTATTCCATCGCTCACTTCCCGTTAAGCACCGGTGATCCCATGACAACCGTGGGAGAGTGCAGCTTGCTGCCAAGCAAAACATTGCAAACGTCCATGGTAAGCCAAGTGGAGGAAGGTGTATGGCCATGACCGTTTGTAGATGTAACGGGGGCACGTGCCGAGGCATCAGGGTTCAGAGTAAGTGATTACCTCTCACACGTGGATACAGGGCTCCGAACGAAGCGCACAGCACAACTCTTCTCACAAGTATCTAACACAAGCTTTCTTGCAACATGCTGAACATGTTTTTGAATGCACTTTCTTCATTCTCTGTATGCTGCCACCTCTGCATTGGTAACATTTTCGGATCCTTTGGATATGCTGCTGCATCCTAGGTGGCTTTAAGCGCTTGCGTGTTGTTGTAGTATGCCGTCGCGTGCTTGCGCGCGGTGTTGCGGTAATCAAGCCGTATTAGGGGTGAGGTGTCAAGTGATACGGGGCTTTCTCAATCTGGCTGCTTCCATGCTGCAATGCCGAAAATGTGGGGATCTTCTTAACATGTCAAACAGCAATGGAACCTAAACGCTAAACTCTACGCTAGCCCCACATGAGGATGGAGTTGTAGCATTGAGTTCTTGAGTTTTTTAATTGTTGGGTGTGGGTTTCTGGATTCTGTGTCTGTAGTGTCTGTATTGAGAGGAATCACGTGCAGGTCTCGATGTCATCCTTACAAAAGGTAGTAGGTAGCCCATGTTAGGGCACCCTCCACATCATTTACATGTCCAACATCGTTCTCCGAAATGACCTTCTGCTCCGCTTTGGCTGTTTCACAGAACTTGTGCGTGTTCCGGGGACTCCGTCACCTGTCAGATGGAGGATCGCGGAACTTCGTCAGTGGTCGAGATTTGCCTCGGGTTCCCACAAGGCCCACAACTCTCAGGTCACTCAGCCGATGTTCTCAGAAAGATACTGAGAAGCATGCAAGCTCCTTAGCTCCTTCGCGCTTGGGCTCAGTTTTTACAATTGCCATTAGGACGTGATGGGAACACTGCTGGTCATCCAGGAGAGTTGCCTTCCTAGGCTAACAAGATCTGACCCCCATGCTTAGCAGCCGAGTAAGCAAGAATGTGTTGGAGAATCCATGTGGTTTTGTTGTAGGTTGTTTTTTTGTTCTTGCGCCTTCCACACTGAACTTGGGCATGCCAGCACGTGAGTGAACGCCCGTTTCGCATGCCACCAGCCAAAAGACGAGCTCTGCTTCAATAGCAAAAGGCACGCCTCCGTCCTAACAAAAAGAAAAACCTCCTGGTAACTGCCAAACAACAAAAGACACACCAGCGCCCAAAGAGCAAAAAAAACACACGCCCAGGCCTAATAGCAGAAAAGTGCGCCTTGCCCCCACAGAAGAAAACAGCCCGCCGCCTGCCCGACAGCACAAACATCACACATGCCCCACCGCCCTCTTACAGCTGGGCAATCGATTACATATTCTTATCCTTGTCCATCTTGTGCAAGAACCCACCGACCTCTCCCTGCCATCTTACAGAGGTGAGAAAATGCCTGGCAAGTCCTACTGAACTCCAGCACCAACCTATTTTCCCGTTGCCATCCATGCTTGCAATTATCGCAATTGTTCTCGCAATTGCTGTTTTCTTATTTCTTACTGAGGTTCTTTTGCGACGGGCACTATTTCTATTGCTCTTTTCAACTTTAGGCATCCTTCTTACTACTGCTAATGCTACTGCTACTACTGCTGCTACTACTACAATAATAACACTAATAGGCACATACTACTGTGATTAATACCACAGCACTACTTCGATTTTCACGTTTACAACTACTTTTCGAAACATTCGTATCAACATGAGCATTATTGTCACTTCCATCATCAGCATGACAGTCATCATCAGCATTGTTCTTAATCACGGCAGTACTGTTAGAATGGTGTTATAGATATTTCTGCGAGTACTAGCATGTTTATTCCGATTATCATTACTACTTTGGTAGTAAGTGCGACATCAACTTTTGAGCGGCTTTCTCATGGCTATTGTGTTTTGCATCGTTATAATTACTTCTCGGTCTGCAAGTCTTGCTACAAATGCTAATAGTCTCTTTCTGCCTTTGTTATCATTATCACCCAGATGACAGTACGATTGTTGATATTATATAGTTGATCCTATGATAACAAGTGTTGTTATGATTGCTTTTCTTTCTAGGACAAAGAATTTACAGTGCCTGTATTCTTATTAGCATTATTGCTCTACTACTAGCATTATTGCTATCATTGCTGTCAGGATTCTCGCTATACTACTGGGACTGTCGTTACCATTATTTATGTTTATCTAGTTGCTACGTGCTCGCAATTTGGTTCCCTGTACCTTGAAGAATGCTGGCACTGGTGGCTCAGAATCTAGCTCTCGCATGGACCGTCCTCAAAAATTGGGCCTACCGAACCCTCGCTTCAAAAAAAGAACCATCAAAAACAAAGAAGAAAAAATCATCCCATAGCAGGCCATGATGCGAAACATTTCCTTTTGTTTGAAGAGTTTGTCTTGTGAGGTTCACACTATTCAAAACGCAGGGGTGTGCTGTTTGCTCGCAGCCCTCATGGTTGGGTTAAGGGGCATGGTTTTAAGTTTGTTTTCTGTCAGGCATGGGCGGGAAAGTGGTAGCTATTTTTCGTTGTGTGGGCAAAGGAGGCATGTATTTTTTACTACGGGGCGCTCGCCTACCCCGTATCCCAAAACAGAAACACACCCCGGCCCAAATAACAAAAAAGACGCTCTTCCCGTATGTTGGGTCCAGCTCTCCGCCCTGAATATCCAAGTGGTAAGCCCCAAGCTCTTGGTGTTGCGCCTGTGCTGCTTTGGAGCCAGTGCAAGGGTCGGCATCTAGCTGAAGGCCCTAAACGGCCTCGCACCATTCTGCACACATTTCGAGAAGAAATGCATGACACGCCAAATTTGCATCTTGCTATGCTGCCGAGTTGCCACGTCCACTGGGGTGCCCTGGCAAGGAATTACGAATTCTCTACTGGGTAGGTCTCATTCCAGATCCACAGGGTTTGCCTAGTGAAAAGGGCGCGTCGAGAGACAGCGTGGCATTTGCCGTTGCAAAACTTGCTCAGACTTTTGCTGGGTTGCTGTGAAGGAACTTCACTTAAGTTACCCTGATGAGAAGTTTTGATAGAAAGGTGCTGTTGACCATGCACCCATCTTACAATGTTGTGGCAACTTTTTTCACATGCCTCAACAACAACCCATTCGAGAGAGAGCCTCGTGCAGTTGCACCCTGCGACCGACACCTTCAGAGCAGCATGAGGGGGACTCGACTCGTTAACACAAATACAACATCATCAACCAACTTGCCGTGGATACGTTTCTTCGAGGTATGTGGATGGTTAAAAAAGGGCGGTTCTTACGGTAGCAACGTAGCAGGATGTATCCCGCAGTCTGTTCCATAATACAACCCCCTATTTCACGAGCTCACTACCTGGATATGAAAGCTGTTTGATACGCCCGCCGGTGCTGCTTTGGGGGCGGGCACAAGGGTCAGCATCTAGCTGAAGCCCTTGTTCGGCCTCGCAGGGCCTCGCACCTGTTTGTGCACAGTTTTTTTCACATGGGACCTGAAGAAGCGACAAATCAGAAGGAGAAACTTGCTATGCTGCAGACTTGCCCACGTCCACTGGGGTGCCCTGGCAAGGAATTACGGGGTCCCTACTGGGTAGGTCTCATTCCAGATCTACAGGGTTTGCCCATTGTGGAGGGCGCGTCAAGAGACAGCGTGGCATTTACCGTTGCAAAACTTGCTAGGACTGTTGCTGGGTTGCTGTGAAGGAACTTTCTCTTAAGCTACCCTGATGAGAAATTTTGATAGAAAGGTGCTGTTGACCATGTACCTATGTTACAATGTTCTGGTAACTTTGTTCATGTGCCTCAACAGCAACCCATTCGAGAGAGCCTCGTGTAGTTTCACCCCGCGACCGACACCTTCAGAGCAGCATGACAGGTGCTCGAGTGGTTAACACGAATACAACATCATCAACCAACTTACCGTGGATACGTTTCTTTGGAGTATGTGGATGGTTAACAAAGGGCGCTTCCTATGGAAGCACAGTAGCAGGATGTACCCCGAGGCCTATTCTATAATAGAAGCCCCCATGTCCACTAGCTAGATTTGAGAAAACTCTTTGAAACGGGTCGCGACCCTCCAAATTCCCAAGTCCTACGCCCCAAGCTGTCAACTATTGCTGTAGCACACGTGTTGCTTCGGTGCCAATGCACGGTGCGGGATCTAGCTGGAGACCCTACATGGCCTCGTGTGTGGATTTCTCCCAGCTGTGGTCTTAATACAGACACTGTCAGCAGGCGTTGTGCGGGGACCTGAAGGGGAGACAAAGAAGAGTGAGAAATCCGTGAAACTCTGAAAGTGCATCTTGTCATGCCGCAAACTTGGGCCCACATCCACTGGCTTGCTTCTGAGCGATGAGCGAGACCTTAAAGCAGCCCTCAGCGCTGCGGAGCTGTTGATGTATATGATGATGAGCGCTGGGCAAAAGGGCCCCCTTGGTTATCCAGGATATGGAAGGATCACCGGTGGATGCCCTTACAGGGGACGATATACAGATTCTTTGTGAGAAGCCCTCAAAGGGGTTATAGCGTGCATAAGAGTATGACCCTCATGAAAAACTACAGTTTCTACCTGCGACAAAAGACCTGCAAAAAGACCAGCTTAGATTTTGCTATGTTGCTGCAGGATCATCGAAAAGGTTACCCTAAAGAGGAAGCCAGGATACTTAACGAACATCCGTGACAAACAGCCACTGAAGTTAAGGTCTCAGTAGGCAGGAAGCCATTTCTTGGTATATGTAACACCACTAGAATTGAAGGCTTCATTCTTTTTTGGGCAAAGGTATTCGGGAATCGCGAGTTTCCCTCACAGTAACCCGGCGGCCCAGTGGATTCTGTGCTTTGTCTTCAGTATGCGTGAGCAAGGCGTGCTTTTTCGTCGGCCATGCTGGAGACTCCACCAAGCTGAACGTCCCGTAGCCTAAGGGAAGTGGAGGAGCATGCGCAAAGGAATATTTCAAGCTTGACGCAAGGATGCTTTTGAGAACATCATGTGGATTCGCTCCGCCCTTCCACCCGGTGTCACGAGGACGTGAATCCAAAGACCTTTGAACAGTCCATATGAACAGTCGCAAGGATGTCGAAACAAGCAAAGCTCCATGCAAAGGTGCTAACCATCATGAATTCTTAAGCTTGCCAAAGCCATCTTCTCCCCTGAAATCAATACCCCGCCACTGTTCGTGAACACAAGAGTCCCCTACTATACACTCAAGTTTTTGAACCTGTTTATTCCTGGGGGTGTCTGGGTGGTGCTTCGTTAGGGGGAGTCAATACGAGCATCGCCCAACCAGTTTCCATTTCCTCTTCTATTTGGGCTTCAATTTCATCTCTTACTGAAGGGTATTCATAATGAAGATGTTAGACTGGGCAAACTAACCTCACCCAACCTCATCCCAAATGGTGGTTTGTAAAATCTCCAAAAACAGCCTCCTGGCTGGGTTAGCCAGTTTGGAAGGATTGCTGTGGACGGCTGAATACTTAGTAATGAACTCCCATCATAGTTGTAATTGTAATTCATCGAGTTAGAGTATGATGCCCCCCAAACCCCGCTTTGAATTGCTTAGGCCCCTACATGACTCATGGCACAATGGAACCATGAGCCATTCTGAAGATGGCAAATGTAGGGCCTAAATAATGTGCACAGGGTTGGGGGTTATCTAATGCTGCACTTCTGGAGGTATATGGGAAACATCTTGGGAATTATTCAGGCTTCTACGGTATGTCTGGTTTAGGTGATTCTCAAGCAAAACAGGGTGGCTTCTCCTCTGTCGTGGCGTGTTTAAAGCATCACGTCACAGGGACGACACCAAAAAGTGGCAAAACTTCAGGCAGTATTGCAAGCCGGAACGTGTGAACACTTGTTTCGGGCTCTTTCTTCATGATTCATGCCAAATCACGTGGCCAAGCCCGGGCTCGCAACCTTTCACCCGAAATCCCAATCCTAGATCCTGACATTCGGGCACATTGCAGGGCGAGGGTGCGCATGCTGAAGCCCTGACATGAATCAAGTATCTGAACCCTAGACACAGCCTGAGGCAGGATGGGTGCGTCCATGGCCCAAATACATCCAAATATTATATCCTTTCTATAAGTCGAGGCAGGACTCCCAATGTTGCAACCCTCAAATCCCTTGGAAGCTTTTGCAGGTGCAGATATGGGTTGCTGCCAGGGCAACTTTGAACAGGCTCTGTTGGCTTTGGGTTTGGGGTCATGCCGGATTTACGGATAAGGGTTTCGGATGTAGGGGTTTGGGTTGTTGCTACGACCGCCAACGCCTCGAAATGTGCCTCAGTGCTCCAAATCAAACCTTGGTGGGGCATATGACCAGTACCACGAGGTCATGGTATCAACAGTTATGTAGAAGCCCGCAGAAGCAGCAACATTCTTCCATCATCTTTCTCTTACTGGTACACTACCCTATACCCAAAAGCCCCACTCTAAACATTTAGGCCTCTACAGTCGCCATTCATTGTTTGGTTTGGCAAGTTAGGTTCTAGAAGGAATGAGGGGCTGTAGGTTTACCCTCCGTCAACCCCCCATGGTACCCGATACGTTAAACAGGACAGCCGTCTTTACGTGAACCCCCCTGAGTTCCATCTTGTTTCGAGCGGGATATGTCCTGATGTTGGGGTGTTGGGTCTTAGGTTATGGCCTAAGGCTGAGGGTCTGAGAAGATCCCTGACAAAAAAAGAGCCGACAAGTATCACAACGTGCCTCTAGACTGGCGCGCTCATTGTTCATCCTGGCTGTTCAGTGGTATTTGGCATCTGCTGCGTCAAGTTGTGTCACTCTGTTGACATGATCAATACCATGCCAAAACACAGCGCTAGACTAGGGCATCCGTAGCTCTGAAGGAGTGCTCTGTCGCATCCATGCGTGCAACTGTGCGTGGTGGTCTCTTGAATTCGCAGGGCTCAAGGCCCATGTCCATTACTGAACCGCTCAATGGTAATGATATGCACCCTTCTCCATACAGATGAAATTCAGTTCCTGTGGCAGACAAGTCAGCAATCGGAATTTCGGTCTCGAAGATTACCCGCCTGTAATTCCCAGCAGGAAGTGTGTATGTCATGGTCGTCTTTCACCGTGATCAGACATCCTGCTAGAAAAGTCACATGGACAACTTTTCATACAGCTTGCGCTCACCTAAACCATGGCTGTTACACCGCCAACGATTCTCATCTTCCCCACAAGAATCAAATCGCAATACCGAATCTTGGTGCCGCGTCTCACATGGATGCCCTGTGTCGGCTCGATGTGGATCCGGCTCGCTCTAGCAGGCAGGACTCATGTCAACGACTGCACATTCAGACAGACTTGAGATCTTGACGGCTACAGTGGTGTTCCGGAGGTTGAATCCTAGTTGAGAATTTTTCGGGTGCAACTATGGCTATGTTGCTTCGAACATTCCGTGCATCGGGAATCACGGTCTTTGAGTTTCAGGCATCTTTATTCTTTTGTCACACATGCCCCAGTCTACCAGTTTGTGCTTTTTGTTCATCGCATGTTCTGCATGGGCTTCTTCTTTTTACTTATGGACTTCAGCAGTCTTGTCTTCCGATATCGACGGACGTTGTTTCTGGCATGGGGAGATTGCCTCGCCGACGGTTCACAAAGAAAACCCTGCTTTCGAGTGACAGTTGAGACGACGGGATCCTACTTTTTTTCGAGCCTCCACCAAACCAACATGGAATCTCAAAAGCTGCTCGACTGTAAAGAAAGGGGTGCCCTTCAGGGTTCATCTCGAGAAACTAGCAGAGGGGAGAGCCGGGGAGAGCTAACATTGAACATCTTTGGAGCTCGGCAGGCTTATGTTGTCATGGCCTTGCTTCAGACAGCAGCGATGAGTGTCATGGAGGCACCTGCTAAAAGTCTCCCAGTTGAAGTTGTCGTCGCTTTACTTCCTGGTGCTGAGGGAAGCTTTGGAATTGGGAGTCGAGAAGAGCATGGGAACCATTAATCGCTTGCCCCTAACATTAGGTTCCCCCATGTTAAATACGGATTCGCTGGAAAATCCTTAATAAAGCCGTAATTTCCAATCGCCCATACTAAGGCCCTAATTTGCAATAGTCCCGAATAAGGCCCTAACTTCAAATAGCCTCTAATATTGAAATATGCCCTTATTAGATTTAATAGAATTTTCTACGATTCTAATCAGATTGGAATAGGACCCCATTATATACACACTCCCTTAATGTTCGGGTCGTACGATGAATACACCCCCCCCCAACATTAAATACGGGTTGGAGCATATAATATGTACATTAGCGCGGGAGCACATTTGATATTAGGGAAAGGGTTATATAACTTAAGGCTTACCAGTGCTCAAGGGTGACGTTGGGGAGGCAATATGGACGCAACACGGACATCATTATAGGGTTAACTAAGGATGAGTATACGATTCCACACCCCAACTGCTTTGAGCACCAGTAAGTCTAGAGCTTTCAGGACCGGGTGGGCATGTTTCAGCGTGACTTGCGCCTCAGGGATACGATTTCATGTTGACATTCTTGCGAGAAAAAGCTCGAAGCATGGCCATGCGAGCGGATGGATGAGAGGGTTTAGGATGCTATTGTCAGCCGCAGGCGGAAAGTAGCTGGCAACTAAGCACCAACAAAAGCCATCCCCAAATATGAGCTGCTTGCTCAACTTTTCAGCAGGTTTAGAGAATGAGGCTTACAACGCCTTGTAGCGGCAACAGGTGTCGGGTTTCCATATACCGCCAACAAACCGGCAGCAGAATGCCTGGTACCAAAACCTCGTTTAAAATAGGGGCCAGGGAGTTGTTTGAACCTTGGGCTCCAAACCTTAAGCACTGAGTCGTAGATCTAGGCCCGCTTTGCGGAAGCCAGGTGAGATGCAGCTGCTGCAGCATAAGCTGGAGGTCGAAGCTCGGCCATGTGGTTGAGGGTTTACACTGCTATGGTCTCCAACATCCTGCAAGTCATAGGGTATATGGCTATATGTGTTGGTGCAAGATTTGGCTGAGGACTTAGGGTTTGGTGGGGAGGGGCAGGGGGTGGGGGGGAAACGTCAGCATCACAAGGATAACAGCAGATTTACGTGTCATTGGGCCCAATGTATAGGAGCCTTGATTTTGTGGTTCAGGATTTGGACTTGGGTGTGTAGTAAAGTGGTGTAGGATTACGGGCTTAGGGCTACGTTAAACGCAACAGGAAGTTGTGCAGGCTCTGTTTCTGTAATGAAGCTAACAGAAATAAGGGCGACAGTAAGAACAGTAGACGCTGTGCTGCCTAGTAGCTTAGCTGGAATTATGGCGCACTTGCGAGAAGGTTCAGGTTGTGTGGAGACTGAGGAGATACCTGGATCTCCAAGCGTAGGAAGACACCGGCTCAGGAGGCTTAACTGTGGCCTATGCTTGTCATGGGCAGGAGCCTCTTCCAAATGTGCTGCAATGGCACGGCTTCGCAGTCTTAAGGTGTGAAGGGGGTAAGGCAGGAATTATTCGACCCGAAGTGGCGGTCATGAACGTCGTTTGCAATCCCATCGTGCCCCTTTGATTACAAGAGTCTTGTAGTCATATACGGCGGTGGAACCTTTGTGGGGTCATTAGGAACCTTGCAAGCATTTGTAGGATTGGTTTCCAAATCGTGCATTTCAATCTCTTTTTGAAACAAACCCCAACCTGACCCTTCTTGCAAGTGCGCCATACTTCACCTAAGCTACTAGGCAGCGCAGCATTGCTTTGGAGCTCCAGGTATCTCCTCAGTCTACTGCTGGATGGAGGTAATTGACTACAAGTACGCAGGGTCATACATAGGATAGCTACAGCCAACCCCAAAGGTTGATTTGCTCAAACCCGAACAAGCCCTAAGACACCAAGTCCTAGACCCAGAAGCCTAAATATACTCTGAACTCTGAACCTGGAACTTCAAACCTGTTCCTGGGTTTGAAGGGCAGAGCGATGGCCTGCCATGGCACTTTGCCGCCTCCCTGCATCGTCCAAGCAAGTCCAATGCCCAACCTTAAACCCTGCACCCAGAGAGTCGACTTTCTGTTTTGCGTTTAGGCCTGGGCACGGGTAGCGAGCCGGTAAACCTGCTTTCTTTCGACCGACAGTTGCCAGTCGCAAGGATCAACTGGCAACCTCACACCTTCTTTCCCTGAGCTTGGCCGGCTCGGAAGAGACAAGGCTGAAGGCGATGTCGCGAAGCTCCCCAGACCCCAGAACCCAAACCCATAAACCCCAAAAGCAATGAATCCCTGAAGCTAAATACCTCCAAGTGGATCTCAAGGCGGCGCTGGCGATAGCGCCTGAGCTTGAGGCCGCTGAGCCGATCACGTGGCTGCAGCTTGCCTCAGCAAGTTACTTACTGGTGCCTACGGGACATGTACTGGCAAGCTCTGTATCGTTTGGGTTTGAGGAATGGAAGAGAGGATGGAAAGCTTGTGCTAATTAGGATCTAGGACTCAACGGAGAGCATGGGGTCCTTTAAAGGATGGTTCTAG
This sequence comes from Symbiodinium pilosum, assembly GCA_905231905.1. NCBI lineage: Eukaryota > Dinophyceae > Suessiales > Symbiodiniaceae > Symbiodinium > Symbiodinium pilosum. The sequence goes on from CAJNIZ010016668.1 coordinate 316,162, forward strand.
GAATGTTTCTAGGAATGTATAGGTTTCAGGGTTTAGGGATTGAGCGTGTTGGGTTTCTGGGCTGGGGTTCGGGGTTAAGATTCAGCTTTGATACAGGGCTCAGGCTCAGGTGTTGGCTTCGTGGTGCCCTGTGTTGATGAAATTGCTCCCCCTTACTAAATCTATATCAAGGACCCCCCCAAAAAGGCACCCGTTCGATTGACAACATTCCATGTTGTGATATTGACCGTATTTGCCTCAGATCTGAGGTTTCAAAGACATGTCATGTGCCGTCTGGCACAAATGGGACCCCAACAGGGCTCTACAAAGACTGCCAGTCATTCCTTTCAATCAGGGGCGTATACGGGGTTCTATGTCAGCTCTGGGAGTCACAAAGGCTTGACATGTGGATCTTGACTGAGAACTTACGGTGACTTACAATATCAAAACTAGGGTCCGACTAGAGTCTACCTGGACATTGTGGACCCTTTGAAAGGTCCATTACGAAGAGTCCGGGTAGGTTGAGGATTGGAGATCCTGGAGGGAGAATTTTGGGATGTATGATGTAGGCTTGATGGACTTACATGTGCTGAAGGCGGAGTGGCGGAGTGAATGATATGAGGATTATTCTGGGGATCGACTCTTCTGCTTTACGCCTTTTTTTTGGCTCCAATTCTGTGACTGGAGGGTTCAGGGTCTCAAACTTGAGGCAATGCTTCAAAACCTGAGAGTACTGAGAAATCTGGCTGTTGTACCAAGTAGTCGCAAGTAGAGCCCTACGCCGAACCTACCTGCGCTCTTGCAATTGTTTGTAAAACGGACCTGTGGAGGTTCATAGGGCGCATAGTATGCTTCTCGATCCCTTCCGCTTCCCTGTTCACGACCCCACCCTTCCTCTCCCGCATCTCGCAACTCTTGTACAGGGCCCAAGCAGCAGGTTTCAAGGACTGGATTTTTGAAATGCTTCTCTTGACGAATTCCTTTAGCAACCCAAGGAGTATACGATCCCTGGCAGTACGTTTAGCCTTGGGACCTTAGGACGTAGGATGGCATGTAGCCTCAAGCCAACCTTTGAAGGGGGGCCTCGTGATAACATCAGCACAGCTTCTTCTTCCAGTTCTTCTGCAGCTACATTTGCAGGAATGGCGGGTCCCGCTCTGAATCTTTAACTCTCTCAAAACCCCACATCTGTTTCTCTTTTCAGGCGTCTCTTTGTCTTTGCCTGGAACCAGCTTTCACCTGGACTTGCAGATGCCCCACCGGTCTTATCTCTTTCACACTTTTCTCCGAATACAATTATCTCCTGTCTTCATCGACAGCTTTTGAGGTGTTGATCATTAGTTTCTAGAACCCGGCTGAACAATGCCAGAGCTCTCACGTGCCCAGAACTTGTAAATACCTTAACGGTATGATCTCAAAGCTAAGGCACATTCCCAAATGCGGGACCTCATTCTTGATTCTCGGCCCCCACTGGCATGAACAGTTCTCAAGGGCTCCAAGTTGAGTGGCCCCTGCAACGAGGATTCTTCTCGTAACGCATAGCCTTTGGATCCAGAAAGTCTATTCATTCATTTGCCAGGGCGCCATGCGGGCTCGTACGTAGAGCTTATTTCTCTGCTTGAGTTCTTTGCGGGCGCCAGTCGCCGTCTTGCTGTCTTGGCATGCTGCCATCCCATCGGCTAGAGTTGGGCTTAGGGTTTGGGGCGCGGAGTCTGCGAGGACACGAAACAGAAGCATGAGGCAAACCTCAGACCATTCCATACGCATGGACTGCTGCAACTTTGCCCGCACCATTGTGTTATTGTGCGGGAAAATTTGCAAGGGTACTCAGAGAAACATAGAATTCGCACGGCGGTGACTGTAGAGCCCCAGTGCGCAGGGGTCAGAAAGGGTTGTAAGCCCGAACCGTAAACTCATGGAGCAAGCTTCATGTGGCTTTTTGCTAGGCGTGTTACTGGCTGGTGCTTTGATCTACTGCGGCTTAGGGTGCGCGATCCTGAGCCCCCTGAAGGCACGAATCCAAATCTCCAAACCCAAACTGTAAACCTGCAAACCCAAATCCTGCACAGCTACCCCACCTTCAAAGCATCTAAACGCAAACTTGTTAAACTCCTCCCTTCATGAAAGCACTTGGAATGCCATCGCCTGAGGAATGCATTGTCCCTCGGCTTCCAGGAAATGCTCCAGGCTTCTTTTGCCTGCCTTGGTTTAAATCTCAGGGTGAATGGTCAGGCTTCAGGGATTTGCACGTTGTATCTTCACGTTTTCGAGCTAGGGGACATCAAGTTCAAGAAACAACCATGTGTGTCCCGAAATTGTCCGACGCCCTGGGTTCATAGACAAAGACATAGGCTCTAGAACAAGGGTTCACCGTGGGCGTGTGCCCGGACGTAATGTGTAGGATGTCTCAAAACCTCAGACAGTGGAAAAACAAACCCATTGTGTAGCAGGCGCTTGCCTTCATGGAAGGCTGTTTGGGCAGTAGATATGTTAGTGGCATGTGCGAAATCAACAGGGAGGGCAGTGGTTTTGTGCACGTCTCGGAGTTCATGCGAGGCGAACTACATGCAAACGCTTGGAGATCCCATGTTTTTAATGCTTTAGCTTCTTCACGTGTCAGCAACGTGTACATGCTAGGACTAAGCATCGCAGCACGGCATGACTCTCCACAGAGGCCCGCGAACCAAAGCTTGTTTACTGTTTTGCCTGGATTACTGGGGCGAAGCTTGGACTAATGAGGCGATGATAAAATTCAATCAGAACTCCTCACACGTTTGGATTTATGGGGCGAAGCTTGGACTAGTGGGGCGTAGCCTGGACTTATGGGGCGAGGTTGGACTAATGGGGCGAAGCTTGGACTAATGCGAAGCTTGGTCACCACATTCACACTATTTCTGGCCAGGGTTGTGCGAACAAGAGTGTCGAATTGTGCTCAAGCCACATAGCTGCGCTCTCGAAGCCATCCTCTGTGACCCAAACAATCACGGAAGGAAAGCATGCAACAAGTCAACCCTATCTGTCCGCGATGTGACGCAAATCGACCCCATCCGCTCCGGGCAAACGTCCAGGGCGGATGCTAGAACAAGCTTTGATATCAGGAGCATATTCTGTTGAATAGCGAGGCAAGGGGAAGTCTCGCATCCTGAAACTTAAAGCCATGAGCCCCTGAAAAAAAGGTTGCTAGACTTCTTCTGGTAAGGAGCAGTTCCAGTAAGTGCCCCCTCTCGAGAAGTAAAGGTATTGCTTTGCCCGCAAACAGGGGTTTCCCATCCTATAATGGTTTTGAGAACCGCCTCCTCCTGGCGGTTTTTAGTGGAAAGTGGGAGTGGATCCCTATGAGAATCCTTCGAAAACTCCTTATAGTCCTTGGGTTCACTACCCCATTCGCGCTTAAGCACCAGCAAGCCCCAAACCTTAAACACACTCTCTTGCGGTTTCCAAGTTTCTTTGCCTGACCCTAAATTTCCCTCAAGCGCTTGAGAGCTGTGGCACCGAACCCAGGATCCATTTGCCAGCCGTTTGCCCTGGCGTGAGCCACGGATGAACGAAGGGAAGATTTTGTTTCCGGCCCCAACGTCCAGGGGTAAGACCAGTAGGTTAAATGGGTCCTCGTAGGAATCAGAAAGGCTCTTTTGAGAAACGGGAACTTGTCTTCAGTCCCTTGGTTGTTCCATGTTGTTCCTGCATATTCAGTTTTCTGGTCTGTTCATTTTTGAAGAAGTGAGTGGCTCTGGCGTTTTCATGTCATGGATCATTATGTGTGCTTTCTCATTGCTTTCCTGACAACTCTGCTGAGGAACACATCCTATCGAGTAGACGAAGATTTCCTGGGCGAGCGCTTCGAAGATGAGTTCTTTCGGCAATGCCCGGAGGTAGCGCAGGGATCTTTTGATGTTGCTCAGTGCGTTCAGTACTTGAGGGTCAATGTGCGGGGTTTTGGATGCGAGACGCAAGCCCCAGAAATTTCACCGCTACACCGCTACATTAGGGGAGACCTTCCCCAGTGTGCCCCACACCCCGTCGTTGAGGAAAATAAATTCAATACCGCTAGGCACACAAATGCGACTGTGGGCAAAAAATCCTCAATTCGGAGATGTTAGGGTCCCTACGTCCGCAAGGTGTGCGACGAAAGCAAGTTCAACTGCGAGCCCCTCCATCATGCCCCTGTGCAGAGGGAGACGTCAGGTTCCACTCAAGCCTAAAAGGCTGAGCATTTCAACTTCTAAGTCCGCTGACCATTTCTGTAGGGAATTCTGGGGGATATTGGAGGTGCTGGAGAATCATTCAGTGTAATCTTCTCCCCCCCCACCCCCTAATGTTGATAATTTCTTTTAGGAGCCTTTATTTCTGTGGGAAGGGAGTGCAGGTTATCCAACTTGCATGTTGCAGCTCCTACTGCTTGGAGCTTTCTCAAGCCGAAAATGGCCCGAAACAACCGATGCAGGGCCTGAAAAACTGGCGCGGGCCTTGGGTCCATGATGCTACAATTATCTGAGGACTGTTAGGGCATAAAGTTGGTAATGACTCGTGCGACTACATTAGATAGCCCTTATCAGACATCCGTGCAGTCCGTCACAATCACTTACTTGTATAGCCCCTTCTGAGCGCGTGATCGGTCGAAAGGTCTTACAGAAGACATCATTGCCTGAGGATCCCGAGTTCAGTGCTTTAGGCTTTTTTGGGTCAGAGTGGAATGTGACATGTAGGGTTTCTCCGCATAATTCCTGTCAAACCTCACCAAAAGGGAGTCCTAGCACTCCCAAGATTATCCCCGTGGCTAATTACATGGGTCAGCAAAGTCTGAATGCTGAGAACCAGAGCAGGAAAAGTAGCAATAACAAGCCAGAGAATTGTAGCAGTGGGCTGGATTTCCAAGGATGGAATCGGATCCAGATATGAGACAGAGCTCAAAGGCATCTGGCTAGTGATTTTTGAGGACAGTTGTCTCTATTTTGTGACATAGGCATGCATCTGGATTCTTTTCTGGGTACACGGGAGTTGTGTTGAGGTGTTTTGTGTAAGTGATTCCAAGACCGCGAGCCTGCACCAAAAGGAAACTTTGTCAAACAGTGCTCATGTTCGCGAAGCTTCACACAGAGTGTGGGGTCTGCAGGTTGGGAAAAGAGCCTGCATTGAAACAAAGAACGAAGTTACCTGTTGTCAGAATCCTTTACGTAAAAGCTGTGGATGTTTGGTTTCGCCATGTCTGCATGTCGAAACTTGCTTCTGCCATGGTGCCAAGTTTGCTCAACATGCGAAATGCCATTATGTACATGCCACCTCATGTGCGGAAAACATCATCATCATTGTCTACCTTCGAGGGCGTTGCGAGGTTGGTAACATTGCCTGTAGGGCTGACTGTTAAGAACTGGATTGAGGTGTTGTGTGCGTTGTTTAGCAGGAGCCGTCCCTCAGCAATCGCCGACCACGTCCCCACCAAAGTCACCCCAGAATGCGCAAGCTTATACCTGAAACCAAAGCGCGCCCAATAATCCGAATCCACCTGTGTAACCCGGAACCCTCACACCTCAAGAAATAAGCCGTAACACTAAATCTTTTCTGGATGCTCGCTAGGGTTCCTGGGTTCTTACGCAGGAGTATGTGCTTCGCAAAGCCGCCTTGGGAACAGCTGGATGTCGGGATGATATAAGGTGATGGGTGGTCCTTCTTGAAGATTTCATGGGGATACTTTTCGAGAAGCTCCCATCTAGCTACAAAAGTTTAAAGGTGTAATGTGCGCCATCTCAGACACCACGTTGACGGAAAAGTATTGCACCGGCAAGGATGCCTTTGATTTATGATATTACAAGATCCACAAACCTTGCGCCATGTGACCTTTTGTAGGGTAGCATTTTTGGGGATGGGACTGTTGTGGGTCCACGCTTTTTGACATGTCTGCCCGACTGTTGCCAAAGAGCAAGATTATCACGGCTGTGCACACTCCTTGAAGAAAGCATATCCTATTGTGAAAGTCACACATCATTGGGACATGTGTCACAGATGTAAGCAGGAATTCTTAGATCTTAAATTCCTGTTCTGCTCATTTTTCTTTGTAGAAATTCCTCACTAAGTGCTTTAAACTTATATCTGACTTCTCAAGTTTTGCGCTTCTTTTATGTGTATATATATATAAGCCCCGTATCTATTACCATTACATGGTTGTTAGTTCCTGTTGATATCTGACTCATATTCATTACGGAATTGTGTAGAGAAGCCCCCGGCTTGCGAATTCTTCTTTAAACGTCGAATACGTTTAGCATGGGATGGATGCATAGAAAATAAGGCAACGAGGAGCGCGGGAATTAAGAGTTTATGTTTGTTAATTTGCGCTTCAATGTCACTGTAGCGATGGTTTTTGTCAAGTGGATTTTGTCAGGGTTCTTTTTGTAAGAGAATTGCAGAATTATCGTGCAAATTTGTAAGCAATTTAGTAATGGTTTTTCATGAGGAAAATGCATGGCCAAGAATTTGAGATTACATGCGAATTACGTAGCGCTTGTAGTATCTTTCAGAAACCTCTGAAACATTGCACGTATTTTTCGTATTGAGGACAAGAAAATACTGGCAGCGTTGTGATGATTTCGATTCTGGCACCAAAAAAAGAGCTTTTAGATTCTATGGTGAACAGGGAGTTTTGTAAGAGTATATGAGAAATATCCTCAAAAATTCGTATCCAACTTAGTAAAGGTTCTTAACAAGGAAAATGTGGGGCCACGGATTTGAGACTTCCCCCTTAAGATAGAAACATCTTTGGTGCAGGGAAACAAAGTATTGAAATGTTCCATTTCTGACACGACTAACCTTTAGACTCTTTGCATACTAAGGCTATGAAGAACGAGCAAACCAAATGTAAAATCCCCCACCCAGATGCACATGAGATTCCGTGGAATATCTTATTTTATACAGTATAACGTTTGAGTTGTTTAAACTATTGAATTCTAGTTTATTCTAAATGTTTTACTCGTATGAATCCAATTATCGAAGTTAATTGTATCGATTTACTCATTTTTCGGTTTTTCGGCCCAAAACAACATCACCTCCTCAATCAGGCCGCCAGTAAAGCCAAACCTCTCTGCGCACCAACAGAATAGAAGTCGCAATACAGGTACAACAGAAATAGAATTGACTTCAGAAGTGGAAGCTCCAGTTCCTTGCATGTGTTCTTTTTGATCCCATCGAAATTCAATAGAACCAAATGGAGCTTGAGTTGAATCCTCATACGGAGAAGGCTTCATGCTTTGAATTAAGACACGCTGTTTTTGCATCTTGGTTTTACATACTACACTATGTATAAGGTGCTGTGCGGAACCAAGTCTATGTTCAGGAGAGAGATCTCTCTTCTCTTCACGAAGTAATAGTACATAAAAGCGGACGTATCGCAACAAATCGAGAAGTTTGATAACAAATGCGCTAGAACACGGGAGCTGTTCTAGGACTGAATGAGCGTTTCAACATAATATCAAAACACGACGAGATCAAGGTCTGTAGTAAGCGTACATGGAAAATGCGTAAGACTAAACCTGAACTCAAGACAAGACGAGCTCTAGGCCTGTAGTAAGTGTAAGTTGGACAATTCGTAAAATGACCGAAAATTACCAAAACAACACAAAAACAACAGTCCCCTAGTCCTGCGGCTGCAGAAAATTTTATACTCACCCAAAATCAACCAAAAAAACGACACCATACTCTTGGGATACGGGAAATATGGTACCATGTTTTTTGTTTGTGTTTTTGTTGTTCTTGTTGAGTTTTTTGTTCAATTTCCATTTTCAGCAGCTCCAGAAATACGGGACGGGAGTTTTCTCCGTTGTTTGCTGTTGTTTGGTGTTATGGGTTCGGGTGTTTTGTTTTTTTTGAAATCATTATTTTTTTTTGTCATTTTTCGTTGATTGAGTTTTTGTAAGCATCTACCAGTCCTATCGGTAATTTTCACGGTCCAGGGCAGTAGTGATCCCCAACATTCCCTAAAGTTCCTTGGTGTACCTCAAGGATCCCGGAGCTTCCCTGGGTACCTCCTGGCCTAGAGCCACTTTCTTGAAGTATGCAATCTTCCTTGGGAGGTCACTTGGTGACCATGATCCGGGAACCCCAACAACGCATTCTCTCAGCGAATCTTGGACGTGAAACTAAGCAAATTTGAGGGGAGTTTGGGGTTAAGGCTTAGGGTCCAAGGTTTCAGGATCAGCAGTTTGGTCTTAAGCTTTCACATGTGGGGTTTGCTGGATGGACTGGGATACGCCATGTTCTCCTTGCACTTTTGCTCAAGACCGATGTTCAGGGCTTCCTCAGACCACAGGATGATGCCGCGAGTCCGAACGAAAATGAGCCCGTAGCATTGCAGCATAAGAGAAAAATGAAAGCCGTCCAGCTTTTTGTGATAGATTTCTTTGCCATTCTTCATGGGGAACCATGGGTTGCCACGTTGTTGTAGCTTCCATTTTCTGCTTCACCTCTCATCACATCATTGTGTGAAAGCTGATTCTCTTTTTGCTCTAGGCATGGAGACTACAATTTAAGTTGAAAGTGAGTTAGATGCCGTGGGAGTGTGGATTCACTAAGTGACAACATGGACCTGTAGTGAGACGGATGCTGACAGAAATTGTTAGCTCGGGTTGCTGTGCACAGACAATCCTTGATTTCAACAAAATTCTATGACAGGTTCCATGCCTGCTTAGGGAAGCCTGCAGTTGCAGTCTCATATGGTAGGGAAGATGGGCTGGCCCCGAATTTCAAATTATCCGTCAAAAGGACCGCAGTAATCAGCTCATCAAAGCCACTTCATCAACATATCCCCACAAGATTCCGCATAAACTCCTTGCAAAGCCTTGTGCCCTGGTTGAGCGAGTTACTCGGGCACTCGAGACCTTCATGCAAGCTAGTTCTGGAATGTTTTGTAATTGGTAACCAGTAGTCGTAGAAAAGCAGTTCTTATTTTGGTAAGGCTCGGCGGGTAGCAAAAAACGTCCTCAGAAGCAAGATGGAACGCCCACACTTGGATCCACGATATGACTGAGGGTATAATCTAAAATTAATGCGCATTGGACTCCCTTCGAAGCTGGTGCAGGTTTCATGATCCAGTGTGGAGGCATGGCTCCTTCACAGCTGATGCGCGGGGGCCCTACCGTAAGTGCGGGTCAAAGGGTTTAAGAGTCTGGGAAATGGCTCAGGCTTGAGATAGTTGATAGAGGCTGATAGAGTTCGTGTACATACATATACGTCAAGATTGGGAATGGGTATTGTTGTGCCGGGACTGGGGAGATAATTGAAACGCAGGGAGGGATCAGGGTTTAGGGTGAATTTTGCATGCCATTCCGTTGATGCAGATTGCATCAAGGCCTCAGGAAGAGCGTTTCTGTAGAGCACCCAAGCCCTGATGATAACTTCTTGGACACAGAGATTCGTGTTCCAGGCCCAAAGTGCGTTTATCATCGTGCAATCATCAGGCATACGAATGCAAGCTGAGGAGGGGCACTTCATGGATGGTTGGAATCGGGCGAAAACTTGCTTCCCACGAAAGTTTTGGGGCTGCATGCAGGGCCCAAAAGAGCAATCAATTCAACCAGCCTAGATGGGGGACCCACAGACCTATGTTGCAACGAGGCTTGTCGCCCTGAAGGCACTTCAAAATCTTGGCGCGTAACACCATCCTGTTCCATCTAATGAGACCGGCTGGCACCGTTCAGCAGCTGCCCTAGATCTACAAACTTCCACGATGAAGATGCTGTTGATAAGAAGAAATCCTGCACCTTCTGGAGTCTTTAATTCATTAGAGTACAATATTAGCTTTGCTAAAACAAGAATGAACATAAAAGTAACAGCAGAAGTGATTGTAGCAGTGCTAGTCGTAATAGTATGAACTTTTATTCTTCCATCAACACAGACACAGCCCAGGGCCAAATACGCGGAAAAGCAGCGAGGCAGCTGGGTGTTGCATGATTACAGAACTCATGTAGGTAAACGCACGAGGATTACATAGGGATCATATAGAGGTTGCCATACGGGTTTTGATAGCCACAGCATCCAAAGAAGGACCGTATAACGATCACCTGACTACAAACGAGTCGAAATTTTGGGGGTTGGGGCTACCAATTTCTATTCATGGCCTCGAGATGGCAACGCCAGGCTGCTGTGGAGTGTGCAAAGTCCATGCTTTAGAGGTTGAGGGTTTAGGATTCAGGGTTGAGGCATTTTAGGGTCTTCAAAGCCAATTTCCAGACCCGAAAATAGGTGAATCCTTGTTATGGGGACTCCGGAAAAGGGGCCTCACTCTCTGGATACACACAGGGAAAGCGCCTCCGTCATCTTGTTTCAATCCTAGTTTGAGACTCTCACGTTCAGGAGAGAGTGCTGTCCTTTTACTTCAGTGGTTTTGCATGACGGGTTACTTGCAAGGACTGTTGCTACCCAGAGCGGCATGTCTCAATCACTAATTTAACATGGGCAGCCCACTGATTACGCAGTATACCATGACTCGTAGGGTTCAGGTTTAAGAAAACGTGCTTGGAATATCCTTTTGGAACCTAGTATCATTTTGGGTCCCTTCCTTTGTGAGGGTGTAATGTGGCACCCGATTTAATGG